>MU225022.1:725892-738894 GCA_018584345.1 Thuja plicata | reverse complement strand
CACTCTCTCTCTCTCTCTCTCTCTCTCTCTCTCTCTCTCTCTCTCTCTCTCCCCCTATGCTTTAATCTTGAGCCAGTCGAGGTACAAGAATGCTCAAGCTCTCTCCTATCTTCCCTTTCACCATGATCAGACAACTCAGACTCCCCATGGTGAGATACCTCCTTATGAGGTCCTAATTGAGTAATAAGTTCCTCTAATAATTGAAACAATTAGGGATTCCCATCATTACCACCAGGAACCTCTCTTTGGTCCTCATGGTGAACCTCATGATGTCCCTCTTCCTAATGCTCTTTCCTGCAATGTTCCTCCTCATAGTCATCTCGATGGGCATTTCGTCAATCACATTTACCCCTAGGAGGCATCCTTCAGAGTAGAATAAGATGTGGATTGGATCCAACATACAAAATATATAACAAGCCATACTAAGGCAATAAACGGAATGATAACCATCACAAAATAAATCAACAACCACACATCACTCACACCACACATAATGGGTATATATACACTAGAAATCCAAGTGTGTGAACACGGGCTCTAATACTAAATGTAATGCCCCGTTAAAGAACCCTCTAAACACAAGGTCAAATATGCACTATATTTTTTTGAAAGTAGAGATATAACATATGTTAGTCTTGAGGTCAGATTGTAGAGAGGCGGGGGATCAATAATCTACCAAATAATCTAAACTTTTCTATCTTCAAACTTAAGCCAACATTCACAATATTAACCTTGATAACAACAAATGAAAATGATAAGCATCCAAATCCATCCACACCCAATAGGGAAAAAACCATGGTGGGGATTAGTACCAACTAAATGATGTACTCTTCTAAAGTATGCCCTGTGAGGAGATTAACCTTGTTAAAAGTTTACAACAACACTGTTAGGTGCTACCCAGTTAAAGGATTTACCTTAGTCCTGTTAGGACCTTAACCTTTTTAAGAGTAGACTTGTTAGAGGACTTTAAACATTTGATAAAGTGTCACCTCGTTAGAGGATTTACAACAAAAGATCTCTTAGGATCTACCTTGTTAAAGTATTTAACCTGCTGCAGCTGTTAGGAAACAACAGAAAGAATGATCTATAAAAAAACACTACCTGCTTGATCAAATCCACTGAAGACACAATATCCTCATAACATACTTAAATCTTCCCTAGCTTGATCACAACTCACACTTCTTCAACACACGATCAATAAACTTAACCTTCAAATTCATCCATTATACACTGAACTATTAAGTCCACTACCTTGATCAAACCCTAAATTAGAATTTCCAAAATTGACGATTAATTAATCAACATTTAAATAATATCAATCATGTTATATTACGATATAATATAACTGAGACTATAACAAATTACCTAATTGCACAAACAGATAATGGGTAACACATTATGAAAATGCAATCCAGGCTCTTGCCTACATGACGATTGAAAGGTAATAACATGAATTAGATACACAGTTTCATCCATGAACGATATTGGCTTAGTATGTAAATAAGCAATGTGACTATCTCCAGTAACCATTGTCGGGGATAAGACATGCTCAAACACGCAGCTCAAGCGGAGATGATGTTTGGTACCTTCTCACTAAAACATGCACACATCAAGTGCAGTTGCTTGTAGTATAAATAGTTGAAGCATAAACATGAATAATCAAAGTACACCTAATGGAAAAATGATGCTTTAGTGACACAATCATTCGTATGTATTATAATGTCACGACATTGGTCGTTCCATATTTAATCCTCAGTGCACATGTCATTTAAATTAAACATTAAAGCATTAAAATAATCATTTTATAGCATTTAAAGCATAAAGTAGTGAAAAACCTAAAATCAGATATCTATCGACATAAAGGTACAATGACATAGGAAATCAATAATAATTGTCATGATAATATAATCCAATGTTTCAAATACAAAATAAACTAGATATCATTATAAAACATCATGTCATATCACATAAGCATCATCATGCAGATATGATCAAAATGGTAAACAACACTATAAACTGACATCTACATCAACAATGATATTGGTAAAACTAGAATAATGTATTGTAATATAAGGCATTACACGTAAAGAAAATATCTACTCACATCATATGGATAGTCGTAGAATAAGAACACAATTATATCTCAGATCAAAATAAAATGGAACATAATGCAACCATAAGAGGCACTACACTTTTTATTGTGTCATGGTGCACACATGATTCTATATTAGAGTTTTGGTATTATACATTGTTCTTAAGATATTAGGAGATTGTTAGATCATGATGTCATGTTATATTTCCTATTTAATGGTTGGAGCTTTGACATTGATCTTGTTTAGTTCTCTTGGTATTGAGTGCATGATCTTTTGCCTGATTACTTCATGATGGTGTTTTGTGGCATTTAGAGTTTAGAATGGTTGGATTGATTACATGTGCTCATGGAACTTTGTATAATTAAGTGATGCTCAATTTCTCTTTTGATTAGAGATATGTTGTTGAGATGATTAATTTTACTAGGATTTCAACAAGAAGATTGAGGAATTTTTGTTTGGTATAGACTTGAGATGAGATTTTTCTTAGATGAATCATGGCGACTTGGATATCTTGGATGAACATTCTCACTCCCCAAATTCTTGGTCTACTTGACTATTTAATACTTGAGAAGTATTGCCCATTATTCGATTAAGGTTAATTATGTGTACACTTTATCTTTCATACATATGGATCTTGAGCTATGGATAAATGGTTAATTATGGGGGATTCATTAGAGATAGATTCGACATTGGTTCTCTCCTTGTGAATTCTTGTTTATATTGTGACATTAATTATGATGATATTAGGAGATGTTTTAATGGGCTTATTACCTTAATTGAGAATTTTTATTATGAGTTTGATCTTCTTGGTTATGAGAGGCTTACATCCATGGTGGGATTACATGATACAAATATTTATTTTATCTAAGAGATTGGACGAATTTGGGTGTTGTTATGTCTTTTCATTTGTGGTGTTTTGGAGGAGATTGTACTTGACACATCATTGCTTATTTGAGGTATTGGTAGAAGGACAAGTTATAGTTTATATGTTTTCTCTCTTTATCTTATGGTTTCTTCCATGAGATTCATGATCATATGATGTCATTATGTGGATTTTAGGAGATGTTATTGGGCTAATTTACTAGTTTTGAAATGAATATTTTGAGTTTTTTTTCTTACTTATATATGCTTAAATTATCTATATTAAATGATGCATATGCTTCATTTAGTCTACGAGGTTGACTGGTTAGGTGTTGTTAAGGCTTTTTATTTGGGGTTATAAGGGCGATTTATAGTTTTTTCTCCTCATTCTATGATGACTTCCTATAGGTTCATGTTCATATGACTTGGGAGAGTTATGGTGACATGCTGTGAGAGAGTATGCAATAGTTTGTGTTTCATGTGTGGATACTTGTGTTTTTTCTCGTTACTATATGGATTGGATCATTTTCCACACCTAGGTATGAGTATTGATTTGTAGAATTGATATTCCTTGTTCTATCTCTGGATTATACATTACCCTTGTTGTGGGAGTTTTTAGATGTGTATGTTTGATGCAAGGAGCTTGTGATATTGTGGTTTATGGGTTGCATGTATGATTTTATCTGTGTTGTTGATACCTTAGAGGTACATATGGTTGGATGTATTTGTAGTGGTTGACGGTTCTATTTATGATCATGCATTTTTTTTAACCTTTTATAAGAACTTGGAACCATTGTCATCACTTGGATTTAATTTATGTCTTCTTTGGATTGGTTCATCTTCATCTTGTCTTGTTCTTTTTCTTCCATACGTGACATGTTGGATGATGAGTTCTTTCTTGAGATGACAATTACTTATTTATATTGCATGCATCTTGATGTAGCATCAAAACATGCTAGAGATTCATGTGGTTTCATGTATAGCTATAATGATGTATTTCATTCACTAACCCTTATGTAATGCATACGAGGAGTGATTGAGTGCTAAGAATAGGTGTTGTACACCTTGTATAAGTTTGAATACTGTAATATTATAAATCAAATAATTATTTGGTTGTAGTGCATTTAGTAGATGTTTTAGCCATATTAGATGATTATTTGGAGCCACTAGTAAAATTGTATGTAACATTGAGTTAGATATTTTATGTGTGTGAGAGATGTAAACTAATAAATTGCAAATTTTTTTAATATTACGAGATATCAATATAAGATATTATATATGGGCCAATGGTTTTATGTTCTCATGGTTTTGAGGCATATGGTTTTAACTTACTACTTGGTTACATATTTGTGTGAGCTTGAGTTTATACAAGCAAGCACATGTTTAGTGGCTAATATTGGTTGGGTGAGTGGGGTGTCATAATATTGAGTCTTTTTTAGCACACCTGTGAAACATGACATGAGATGTGTGGATTCATGCTAAAAAACATAGAGGGTGCATAAGAGAGGCTTGATTATCAAGAATTATATTGTAACTCATAAGTGCATGTATTATTTTATCATTGAACATAAATGAAGTATGAATACTTTTGGAGGCTAGGGTTTTCCCTCTTGAGACTTTTATTAGGATATGTATTGTGTTATCTTGTGGGTTGTCCATTGGATCTATGCATTATGGTTATTCTGTAAGCTTTTATGCATTCTTTTCTCTCACAATGCTATGTACGAAATGGATTGAATGTAGCACATATTACACATAATTTTGTATTTGAGGTTTTGATTCATGATTTCTAGTCACAAGAATGTTGTGATCGACATTTAGTGCCATTTTAATTTTTTCTTGTTGTTCCATTATTGTTTCACAAGTTAGATTTTTTTTTTCATAAAATAACCAATTTGGGGACATTATACTGATACACTTAATCCTTGTTTCAAGATTCTCTATCCATTGTCTGAGGTCAATCCTAACCTTTCCTACTAGATATTGGTAGTAGACTTAGTACACATTTGTGTGACTATGCGATATTTCTTTGTAGTTAAAGACACATTCATGCATTAAAAACATTCCTAGATTATTTAAAATATTTCAAGTAGTTACAAGGAGCTTTTATAGGAACATTTGGACTTAGAGCATTAAAAGGAATCATAAAGTTGGTCTAATTAAGGGGTTTGACCTAAGAGAACATGATCCTTGCCATGTGACTATCCCCCTAATGTATTTTTTAATACCACTAGTATTTTCACATTAATAGACATTCTAGAGGATTATGTTGCAAAATGCTATATTTTTACACATAAGAATTGTGCCTATAGATTAGTTTCACAACATGTAGAATTGATCTCAAGTTTTTAGATTGATTCACAAAAGATTTTAGGTCTACACAAAGTTCAAGACAATCAACATATTAAAAACATTAATTTTCTATATACTATTATTTTACCTTTTCTTCTATTTTTTCTAAATGCTAAAGATTTTTTAATTTAAATTTGATATTTTTTAGCATCTTCTATATTAATTTTATTTATCATTACTTAATTACATCCTAAATAATTGCACCTTTGTTTTTGTTTACCCACTCTTCAAAAGAAAATATACTAGTAGTTGCACGCTTTGTGTAACAATGATGTCAAATGTAAAAATTGGCAAAAGGAAAGTTGCTATTTATAATTAGATAAGAAAGAAAACAACAACCTTATCTTTTTTTGTTCTACTTTGAGGGAAAAAAATTAAAGCTTTTAATTATAGAAATTTTTTAAAAATGAATTTCTTGAGAGTATAAATATTTGTTTCTCTCATGTTTAATACATTTTTAAATTTTCATAAACAAATTTGCCAAAAATATTATGAGCAATTGATTTGAAATTGTACAAGATCTTGAATTTTAAATTTTTTTTCAACATATACTTTACTAAATTTTATATTATAGTCTAATTTATTTTAGACTATTTATTTTCATTTCTTTCTTCCATTTTATATATTTTTTAATGTTTAATAGTATTTTAAAAATGCATAATATTTTATTAAATTTTTACCTACTCTTCAAAAGAAAATATAAAATAGAATTATATAACAAAATGGATCTATGATTTCCTTTTTTTTAGTTATAAAATATAAATAAATAGAAAGAGAAGAACAAACAAAAGAAGATAAAAAATGTGGAGGAGAGGTGGCGAAAAACTGTTTTCAACATGTCAAGATCGCGAAAAGTTCCAAAAATAAAAGCCCATCAAATGTCATCACTCCTCACGTTTTGGGTTAAGCTTTGCGTGTATTTTACTTATTTATCGTCTTATCAATTTAGTTATAATACTTGTGTGGTACAAAACCCAGCAATTATTCAGTACAACGGAAGAGTGAAAGTTGTCAAAACACACACAGAACTCAGGCTTTTCACAAACAAGTCCAGTGAATAAAAAGGGGTTTCCTCATGTTATGATATTCAAATCTAATTATCTGCTGCCATTCAACGCCTCTCGGTTTTCTTAATTAGCAACTTCGACTTTACTTCATTCTTCCTCGGGTATTTTCACTATTCGCCCTAATTATGGATATAACGCGCGACCAGATTTTTAAAAATATCTAATTTTATCAGTTCTTTGGGTATGGCTTTATTTCGTTGTAATTCGAATTCGCTATGGCTCTATTCGTTATAAGCCGAATGCATAGCTACTTTGAAGCGTTAATATGACTGGAATTTTAAATATTCGGATTTGAAACTGAATTCTTCATCTCCATGCACAATGTTTGATGAATGCCAAATCAATTTATAAAACGCAATGAAAACCCTTTTTCAAGGGAATGTGGCATGCTTGCATACCTCACCTTCTCTATCAAACTAAAACTAAATAGATGCCAGTGATTTGTTACAAGTATGTCTTAGCTTACTTTGCAAGTAATTCAATTTAAAACTAAATTCAAACACACAGGCAAATCCATACTCTTTTACAACTAGTGATCAACTGTGCATGCTCGAATGTTTCAATTCATTTTACCCATGCTATGACCAACTACCATGGTTGTTCATTGGCATATTATTAAATTAACAACGAAGCTACGAATTTGGGTTTTAGCACCGGAAGCTGTAGGGAATTTTCTCAATAACAGGTCAACGTAGATATTGAGCTGTGTAGTGTATGAGCAGTCACTTCTGGAATGTGATTCAAGCTTAATCCTCACATACTTCCCGAGAGACTTATGGAAGATCACATGCACTAATGCATGCATAGCTATATAATCACATACACCAATGCATACATAGTTATATAAACTAGACTCTTTCTTTTTAGTTCTTAGTAAAAGTATTGCATTTACTCCGGCATATGGAGTTATTGAGCTGGTTTCTCGTTGGTTGGCAGCGTACGTGCTTTTGTTATGGATATACATTTTGATGGAAAGAATGATGGGAATAATTTTAATGGTAGTCTTTCATGGAGGCCTTGGCTTTGGGTGAGACAGCGATGGGTGAAGGACATTTGAGATGGAGGGTTTCTTAAAACACATGTTTAAACTGAAGGTTTGCAAGATGAGCATTTGGTTACATTATCCTTGCTTCCTAATAAAGAGATGCATGGTATAATAGAAAAAATGGAAGAAAGTTTGAAATCTATTGTTATCTTCCCTAGAAACATTGCCCCCATGAATGTTCTTTGGCGACTAGTTATCTTCGGTTTGCGATAAAATACTATTTTGATTCTTAAACTACATTGTTTGTAGTTTGTACCATATACAGTAGTCAACATACAAATCCATGTGAAGGAATTAAATTTTTCACTCTCTAGGCAACAATTAAATCTGAACAGGGAAGGAAATTGAGAGAACACAACAGAACAATTGAAGAGTCAACGATTTTTACCATGGAGAACCCAAATTCCAGGACAAATCTCCAGCCAAAGTGAGGCAAATGACCCCCTTAATCACTATCTCTAATAAAAGATACAATCTCAGTCCTCTTGGGTACGCAACCAGCTCGAGGCAACAATGTTTTGTCCTTAAGATCACTTACAATAGTTTTGCAATGCTCTCACTCATTTTTGTCCACCTAAATACAGTCAACTTGTTCACTTCGAACAAATTAATTCTCTTGAAATTCACTTTGAATCCTCCCATTGATTTGCAACAAACACTCACAATGTCTAGCTTCTATTTTGCAATAGAAGAGGAAAATACACAAGGAAGCTGAGAAAAATTTCAAAATGTCACAGGTTGTATTTGAGACTCAATGAGACTGATGCTTTGTGTAGACTGATGGTTTTGTAATCACCTTGATGGTTATGAAACCACAACTACGAAACTGCCCCTTTGATGAAACAAATCTTTCAGTGTCTTTTTCTCTCTCAATCTTTTAGAACCTGTAATTTTTACCTACAAAATAGAAACAAGGTGTCTTTTTTTGAAATTGGATAAATTTTTGAGAGAAATCTGAATACTCACGAATATTCTATTTTGGGTGTAACCATACCATGGTTTATGAGCTTTCTTTGTCATGGATGCATAGTGTGACAAATTCATGTTTTGATCCATTTATGGATCACAAAAGGTCCACGCTATCTGAAATTCATGTTGATAACTTCTGTCATTGAATAACATCTATTATCATTGTAGATTGTGGCCAGGATACTCTGTGTACCATTTCCACTCCCACTGCAGGCTTTCATGGATGATGATGCACTATGGACAGGTGTCTCCAACTTACAGTGCTACATTCTCCAAAATAAATACATCATTTTTTAAGATAGGCCCCATATACACTATTTGAGTTGCATATTTTTCTATTAGTGTTGATTGGTTTCTTATTGATACGACCTGTATTAATAGAAGGGGTCTGTAAGAATATAATAAATGGCTATATTTCCATTGGTCAACACTACTTCATTTGACCATGAACAAATTTGATTAAAATTATGTGGTCTATGAGCACTGCTTCATTGGCTAGGTACTCTGCAATTCTGTCCAGCTCTACAAAGCATATCAGTTGTTGACATGATGCAATACTCAGAGTTTTTTTTTTGTAGTGGATAGAACTATGGATAAAATTAATGTTTATGGAATATTAGTTACAATTAAATTCCTTTATTCTTCAAGTATCATAAATTCACACAAAGAATCTAGAATGCAACTAGTTCATTTTCGGTTGCAAATGGATCTCAGATACTGAAACAATTTTCGCTCATCTGAGATGCATACTCTTTTTAAATGGCAATAAGTTAATTGTACTTCAATTTATGGGAAATTATAGTTAATTAATCATGACTTAAATGTGCAGTCTTTAAGTACATGATGAATGAGCTTGTTATTGCACTTAGAAGCAGCTCTGTACTCTACTTCAAAGATACTGAACGGTATCCAAGTGATGGGGTTTCTCTTAACAGTACTCTTGAATTCGTGAGTTGTATATTGTAAAATATGAAATATTTCTTTTTCAAATCCTCTTCACATATTTTAATATTCATGTGACATGTTGCATAGTAAGAGGTGCCTTAAATTACAAAATTCTTTGGTTCTTCTTATTTGTTAGAGTCTAGATTTCTTGTTAAAATGATTTTTTTATTGACTTTCTCTTACCATTGTATCCTTTTCTATTACAGGATATGGCAGCATCATTGTTAACTGCCTTCCAATGTTGTGCATATCAGTCTAGTTGTGATAATCGCACTGGAGCTCTAAGTGTGAGTAGAAGTTTGCCTTATTCCATTGCTCTTACCCCATCATCAGTCATGTTGCTTCCTTGGGGGAGCTATACTGGAGGCATCAATTCGAGGCCTACAAAGACCAAAACAATAGCTATCAGAGCAACAATAAGTGATGATGATCCAAATGAGAGTGACAAGGAAGATAGTGATCAATCAGCTTCTGATGCGAAATCAAATGATGTGGGTTTGTACTTGTATGCATTGCTCATTTTTTTATATTGTATAATAAAACTCACATGTCAACTTTGGATAGGTTCATTTTAACATTTATTTCTTTAATTATTGTAGATTGTGAGAACATGTTAGTAATGACTTTTTCTTCAAGCATCCCATATCATATTTGTTAACACATGAACTTCAATGATAATTATCTTGGGAGTTTCTTTTCGACAAGTTTCAGATTTGGCAAGAACTTTGCTCATTGTTTGTTCAACCCTCCATAATCATGAGATTGCCGTTCTTGGTAGAGAAAAATATTCTTTTTTTTTATCGGTGATTGCTTTTGAGTGGAGCTTGTACCAGTGGGGCCACGACGGGGGGTCCCATCCCCAAGAACATGACAAGGCATTAACACCTCCCCTGTGAGATTCAAACCATGATCGCAGTATTAACACTGCGTTGCAACTACCGTTGCACTGCGGGTTCAACCCTGATAGAGAAAAGTATTCTTAGTATCTTTATTTATTTGTAAATTTCTAGGGCTTCTTGTTATATTATACTGCCTATAATGTACCATTAGATATGAGCAATTGGTCTTCTTGACATTTCTATCTTATTTTAAGTGTATAACTATATACTACTGTTATATGCCAGTGTACCAGAGATTTATTTTCCGATAAAACAAATCTCTTTGTTGATATGTTTGAATGTCCATAAACTGTAGATAAGTAAATTATATTTTATTACTCATATTTTCAAAATATCTCAGATATGGAAATTAAAGTTTTCTACTAAGGCAGGGATTTTTTATCATGCCAAGTGAAAAATGCCCCTATAATAAAAGATACACTGTTAAATATCCTGCCCTTTGTATGCCATGAGGTTTAAAATTCCTTTACATCAAAGGTAGTAGGCAAATATCATTTTGGTGTTATGTTTGATGGCAACATTGTATGAGTGGTTGGAAAGAATTCTGTCATGAGCATCTAACACGATCTTTATGACGTCCTTGCATCAATTGTTATACACATTTGGAATCATGCTTTCCTTATAGTTTTTTTAGTTGCTCATTGTGTATGACATTCATACTCTGCAAGAGACGATAATTACATGTATTGCTCTCCATGTTCATTCTCACTCTCATTTCATGAGATGCAAATGAATTTGAAAAAATTATGGAGAGACTGATGGTCTCAATAGTAAAAATCTGTACTAGTGTAATAAGAATACTGGAACCTACGATGAAATAATTTCATAGCTTCTGAAATTCTTTATTCAAAAAGACAATCATGCTAGACATAATCTTGTTGTCTATTGTTTGGTTTGTGTGTGCAAGGAAATATGACTCAACAGAATGCAAGTAACAAGTAAGAACACTCAAAACGAAATATTCTTGTGCTAACCAAACACATGATTCATT
The DNA here is from genome assembly GCA_018584345.1 of Thuja plicata. Classification (NCBI taxonomy): domain Eukaryota; kingdom Viridiplantae; phylum Streptophyta; class Pinopsida; order Cupressales; family Cupressaceae; genus Thuja; species Thuja plicata. Next base: position 727,672 of record MU225022.1, on the reverse strand, counting down.
AATGACCCATTGTTTTGAAACCAATCCCTCTCCGTTGATGGTCTTGCAAACACACACTTTATGTTTTGGGGGCCTTTGACAAGTGAAAACAACTTTTTGACCAAAGCTAAGTCAAGCACAACAAGTAAAGTTAGCAGATTAGTCAATCAAAAACATCATGTTGCATTCTGGAAAATAAATGAAATGAACAAATTCGATAAAGCACATGTCAGATCCGTAAAATAGAGGCGTATCCACCCAACAAAAGTGCAAATTTGTTACTTTTAGGCATATCCGCTCAACTACATGGCGAATCCGCTAGACCACTTAGCGTATCCGATGAACCACATAGCATATCTGAGAGAATATAGACAATTCTGCTAAATGAGAAAATGAGTGTCAAAAACACAATATTGTTTACCTTTGAGTAGCGGCGTACCCGGGAAACTAGAAGCGTATATGAGGAAATCAGAAGTGTTTCGACAAACAAAAGTGTATCTGAGAAAATAGAAATGTATCTGATGGACTAACAAGCATGTCTAACAAATGATAAAATTAGTGCCAAAAACACAAAATTTTTACCTTTAACTAGATCTAGCGGATATGCCACGTCGGATCTAGAGAACAAGGTTGCCGGATTTGCTAATGGACAAATTTGCAAGATTTTTTGTGGTCGAGCTATGTTACGTTTTCGATGAATTTTTAGAGCAAATCTGATGAAACATAGGGCGAATCCGATGGATTGTTAAGAGCGTATCCAAGAGAATACAAGGCAAATCTGAGGGATCTTTCAATGCGTATTTAAGAGAATATAGGGCGAATTTGAGGGATCTTTCAAGGCGTATCTGAGAGAATGCAGCGTGAATCTGGTGAAGCATGTGAATTTTCCGAGGTGTATCTGGTGAAGCACTTGCCAATTTCGAAACCTGCAACTTAAAAAGTGCTAAAAACACCAAAGATTGTTAGTTTGAACCCATGGTGTGGGTCCCACTGGGTGTGCCAAAATGTGTGCAAGGAAATGTGAATCAACGGAATGCAAGTAACAAGTAAGAATAAGAACAGTCAAAACACAAATACAAAGCAACATATGAGATTAGTCTAAAAGAGGTCAAAAGAGCATACAAACACTACATCAAACCCCTTTGTTGTGTGGATTTTCCCATGATGTTTTATTTAGATGTGTGGTTACTCAAGATTTCAGCAGCATAACAACAATCCAAATGCAAAATGCGTGAAAGAGATAACAACGGTGAAGGTTTGGATTTATAGGATTTGGATGAGATTGGATGGTTGAGATTGATTGAAAAGATCAATGGTGGAGGATGATTGAGAGGAATAAAAGGAATTAAAAATTCCTTTGTTGAGTAATTGGGGGACAAGCCTATGTGCTTGTGTAAGGTGCTTGACGTGATGGAAGAGTTGACCTTGTGTTGCTAATTTTTATGATTAGAGGTGTGCACATGATTAGAAAAGGTGATTAGACTTGATAAAGTGGGATTAGAGAGAAAGTGAGAAAAGTAGGAGGATGTGATGGGAGGAGAGAGAATGAGTGGGGAATTAAAAATTCTTTTTAATTCCAAATGGGAGGAAAGGGATTGATTAAGTAAACAATGGGTTTACTTAATCAAATGAGGGATTTATGATGCAAGTGGGTGGGTTAGGAATGTGCAAGTGGATGAGGGGAAATGGACCTTTTTAATTAATTTAAATTCAAAATTGGAGGAAATGGGAATGATCATTTAATTAAATAAAACTAGAAGTTTATTTAATTAAAAAGGATCAAGGAATATAGATAAATTAA
>MU225022.1:683538-713982 GCA_018584345.1 Thuja plicata | reverse complement strand
TATATTATAATATATATTATGATATATATATATATATATATATATTTTTGATCGGTAATAATATTTTGTATTCATTTAGAAAACAGTTACATATTGGCCATCTAGGCATTACAATCCAAAATGAACAGAACATACTTGCTCGAAGTGTGACTACTATGTCCGCAATAAAGGATTAACAAACTAAGCAAAAAGACCTCTATTAACAGATGTCTTCACAAGGGGACGACCTAGCCAAAACTACCCAAGATTCAACTAATGGGACCAATTAGCTGCATCTGATCGGGTGAAATTTGCAAATGCACCCCACCTATCGACTAGTTCCCCAACTCTGGGATTGACACCACCTTCTCCTTCTGGGCCGACTATCGAATCCGGTTCTACTCTGGCTTTCCTGGCTGCCTTAGCCCTTGCACCTCGCCGAGTGACCGGAAGTTGCCTTCGAGTCATTGGCTTGCCATCTATGTCAAGGGCCGCAGCGGATTTGATGGGCGTTTTCTTCATTTTCCGGGCCGTGAGTTTAGTCTCCGCCCTTTCCGCCTCCACTTTGCTCCTCTCTAAGGCCTTCAGCAAATCTTTCCACCCAGTCAATGCCCGTGCCAAGTGTACGTCTTCTGGGCTAGCCGTCGACCAAATTTCCAGCAGTTGCAACCCACGACTCCCTCTTCCCACCATGCGAAAAGGCCCTTCGCCCATTCGTAGCCCAAGACCCACCTCTGCCCGTTCGATGATTTCCTCAACACCGCCGACCCATTTCACAACCATACACTGACTGATAACCCTCCTAACCTCCGTCTTTGAATCTGCCACCATGAGAGCTATGGCCACGGACACGGATGAAATATCCAAATTGGTTCTTGGCTGCCACCCTTTCTGCAGGAAATGCTCACCAAGGATTTCTCTGATAGCTGTCCAGAGATCATCTCCTTCACCATTGAAGATATGGCTCAGCCTGTTTGTCGTGATAAGCGTATCAAAGGCGGGAGTCTGCCCATTCGTCGCCAATGAGAAATTCCCCTCCATAGCTCTGTTATTTACTCACTGATTCAATTGATGCACTTGTTGTTGTCGCCAGAGTATTTAACTTGCAATCGAAGCCTCTAGAATGGGCTGTTATTTCCATCGGGTATGCGGGCAGTCATCATAACACTTAACTGCTTCAAGTACGATCTTCGACTTTCGCATCCCATGAGATCTCGGATTGTGGATTTCGTTACACCCGCGCCCTCATGTCATGACAGCTTTGGGCATAATTTCATTATGATCAGCCACGTGATACATTGGTGGTGTGACATGAATGTTCATTTATTGGGATAGTAGCCTCAGCTCTGATTGTACCCTTCATATTTGTTGATATTAATCCTCGTTCATGAAGTCCTCAAAGATTTCAAATTTATCTTCGAGGGATCTGTTTGCTCCCACATTCGAGAGTTGATTGGCCAAACTATTTGCCCCTCTTGGTACATGTGAGGTTTTGAAATCCTCGAATTCTACCAGCATGCTCCTTATCCTTCTGATGTGCTTATTTAAGTACCATGCATCCATTTGGCCCTTATTGATTCCATTTACGACCAGGAGGGAGTCGCCTTCGAGGTGAACTTTCCTAAACTGGAGTTTTCTCGCCATGAGGACAACTTCGACTGCAGCTAGGCATTCTGCCTCATTATTAGTGCCATTACATAACCTTTTAGCCCCTAAGGCCATTATATCCCCCTTGTCGTTTCGAGCTATGTATCCTATTCCAGAAGTTCCAGGATTACCTCGGGAGGCACCATCAAAATTAATCTTGATCCATCCGGGGGATGGTGGTTGCCATCTGTTACTGTGCTCCTCTTCTTCCCTTGAATGAGGATGAACCCTCACACTCCCATTAACGGGCCTGTACTTCAGTAGCGGCCATTGTCGCTGTACTAGCATATCATATTTTGTGAAGGGGGTCTTACTGGCATTGGTTTGTGCAGCCGCATTGGATACCAGTTCTGAGACTGCTATTTCAAAACTTGCAAGAAAACTCTCAGCTGGTTTAGCTTTATCTGTGAATATCCTCTTGTTCCGCTTGTTCCAGATCAACCTTAGTGCGGACAGTCCCTTTGGATCCGGCCACGAGATGAGCCACTCCTTCAGTTTGTCAGGTAGGGGTCCTTGCCACTGCAGTTTCCCAAGGCCAAATCTCCACACATCTTGTGCGAATTCGCAAGTAAGGAAAAGATGGTCCATTGTCTCCTCTGCCTTTTTACACAAAACACACCTGAATGGCCCTGCAAATCCTAGCCGGGTTAATCTATCGCCGGTGAGAACGCTCCCGTTCCCTGCCAACCAAGCGAAAGTTGCTGCTTTAGGGAGACATGCTTTCCTCCAGCAGATCTTTTCTTCCCATTCCACTCTTTGGCATTCATCTTCTAGGAGAGTATCACCGATTTTTACCGAGTATTGGCCACTTTTAGCACCAACCCACACTGCTTCGTTCGACTCTTCCGAGGCGATGACCACTCTTTTGTTCATGATCTCCTTCAAGGTCTCCTAATGTTCCACCGAGAGTCCCAGCTCCTGAGTGTCCTTTCATCTAAGTTCCTGGCCCAGAGTAAAAGAAGTTAGATCTAAAAAATCTCTTACCTTTGTACCCCATGCTTGATCTGTGGCCAATACGATTTGAGGCGAAACTCCATTGCTCAAAGCTGGCTGTCCATCCCAAGAGTCCTGCCAGAAGGCCGCATTTCCGCCATCCCCAATTTGCCAAGACAAGTGGTCCGTTATTAGTGGTCTGCAACTCAAAAGAAAATTCCACAAAGCCGAGCCTCTAGGGGGGTTGTTGATAGTTAGGATTCTTGAATTGTCCTCGCTATCCAAATACTTGGCTTGTAGCACTTTCACCCATCTCTGCTTTGGTTTACAATACATTTGCCAAACCAACTTGGCCCCCATTGCTTCATTGAACAGTTTCCAATTCCTAATGCCAACTCCACCCCCCCTCTTTTTTTACAGACTCTGTCCTTGGCCATTAAGGGAATTTTGTCCTGCTCATTAGCACCATTCCATAAGAATTTCCTCATCTTATGTTGTATACTTTTAATTTTTTTAGCGGGGATCCTGAAACAGGCCATTGGGAAGACAGGAATTGCAGAAACTACTGTTTTGATCAGCAAGATACGCCCTGCCAACGTGAGCCATTTACTTTTCCACCCGTCCATCTTAGCATGACATTTATCGACCAAGTCTGACCACAATTCTGTTTTATCTGCCCCGACAAAGAGAGGGGTGCCCAGAAATTTCCCGGGGAGTCGATCAATCTGAACTCCGAGAGCTCTTGCAATATCTTTCTGTGTGCCTGCCTCTGTCCCAAAGAAGAAGACAACAGATTTCTGCCAGTTGATGAACTGTCCTGAAGCTAGACTGTAGGAGTCTAAGACCTTTTTCATGACCAAGGCTTCCTACATTGAAGCAACCCCGAACAGGCAGGTGTCATCCGCAAACTGAGAGTGTGATGTGGCTTCCATTCCGTGTGCAATCTTAATGCCTTTCCACATGCCTTGTGATTTTTTCTTCGAAATAGCTCTCCCAAGCCCTTCAGCCAGAAGAATAAAGAGGAAGGGAGAGATTGGGTCGTCTTGACGGATTCCCCGCGTCGTTTCGAAGAAACCTTGTGGGCTACCATTGATCAGGATGGAAGCCCTGTAGGATCCTATCATACCTTTAATCCACTGAACCCATGTTTCATCAAAACCAAACTTCTTTAGAATCTTAATGAGGAAACCTCTATCCACTCGGTCATACGCCTTTTTAATATCCAGTTTTAATATCATATGCCTCTGCCCGCTGATTCTAGCCAAATGGATCGCTTCATGGGCTATTATGATTCCATCCACTATGTTCCTATTGGGAGTGAACCCACTCTGTTCACACGAAATTAGTCTTTCTAGGACTGTCTTAAGGCGGTTTGCAGCAACCTTGGTGATGATTTTGTAGATCGTGTTACAGAGAGAAATAGGGCGAAACTCCTCAAAGGAACTGGGGTTTTCAGTCTTGGGAATTAAGGTAACCATCGTATTATTGAAGTCTTTGAGGATGAAGCCTTTTGAGCTTGATTCGTTCACCACAACCAGCAGTTCTAGCTCAAGCATCTCCCAGAAGTTTTGGTAGAAAAAAGCTTGGAAACCGTCAGGTCCCGGCGCTCTATCCCCGCCCATACCAAATACTGCCGCCTTTAGTTCGGCCAGCTTGACTGGGGCAGTAAGTTTCAGATTGTCCTCTGGCTTAACTAAGCTCGGAATGAGTTGGAGAAGTTCTCCCTGGGCCTGAGCATCATTAATCCCATCCTGCCCCCACAAGTTGGAAAAGAAATCGACCGCCTCTCTGTTGATGTCTTCACAAACTTCTGTCATGTTGCCATTAGCTGCTTTGATTGCCACAATCCTATTCACACTCCTTTTGATTTTAACCGAACTATGGAAGAACTTTGTGTTTCTATCCCCTGCTTTGAGCCAATTTTCCCACGATTTCTGTTTCCAAAAGACTTCCTCTTGTTGAAGTATTTCACTGTATCTACTCAACAGATCCTTTTCAGTGAGGAAGTCAACTTCATCCATACCTTCATTCAATACTTTTCTATTTAAGGCCTCCAACTGTCCTTCTAGTCGTAGTTTTTTTGCAAAGATATCTCCAAAATGAGTCCTATTCCATGTTTTCATTTGCTGCTGAAGAAACCCCAGCTTTTTCTAGAATTTATAGGCCAAATTCCCCTCTTTAGTGGGAGCCGAGGCCCACCACTGCAAGACCAGCTCCTTGAAGCCTGGTTCTCGGAGCCACATTTTCTCCATCTTGAAAGGATTCCTAAGAGGTGTGCCATCCTTGTGGAATCTCAACGAAACCGGGTAATGGTCCGATCCAGACAGTCCCAAAATATGAGCTTCAAATACGAAGGGAAGAACATTCCAGTTTCCTGCCAAAAAAAACCGATCCAGCTTTTCCGCTAGGTTAGAGAAACCGGCTCTCCTATTCGTCCATGTGTAGTTCCCACCTCCCGCAGTCACTTCCCACAGACCATTATTGACTACAAAATTTTGGAAGTCGGTCTGAACTCTGTTAAGTCTACCACAACCTCCCCGCTTATTCGAGTGTACAAGGGTAGCATTGAAATCCCCTGCGATGACTACCACTTGTTGCCCTATTCCATTGAGGGCCAATGCAATTTCCTCCCAGACCCGACGTTTATCCTCTGTTTTAGTCGGACCATATACATTGAACAATTAAAGTGAAACATTGATCTTAAAGGAACTCACCTTGGCCAGTTGCCAGTACCTTGCTTTGGCGACCGCTTCTACCTTTACTAGTCTGGGATTCCAAATAATCCCCAGGCCTCCAGAGTCCCCAACCGCATCCACAAAGAAACCGGACCATTTCTGTCTTACTCCAAAAATCCTAGCTGTACCTTCACTGTCTAACTTAGTCTCCTAGATACATACTAAATCTGGTTTCGCTTGATCAAACCCTTGTTTGATCAAATGCCTCTTGTCAGGGGCATTGCAGCCCCTGACATTCCAGGTAAGGAACTTCATGGCTGCCCAGAAGGGAAAAGGTCCCTTCCGGATTGAAGCTTAGTTTGCCTCTTGGTATTGCCTGCATCTACTAGTAGCTGCTGGTTAGATTTCCTTCCCCTTGATTTCTGACTTCCTATTTGGGCTTTTTTCCTTTGCGACTTTGTCTGTGAGTCCCAGTAGGTCTTCCGACTGAGTTTCGCTGATCATGGTATCCGTGTCTGACTCCGGGCTTCCATAACCCTGTTTAGATGGGGACTTATGAATATCTTTGAAGCCCTCACACGGCTAATAATAAGTGCTTCAGTCACCAAGAGGTCCCTCTCCATTGCAGGAACAATGTCCCCGTTCAGCCTTGGTGAGATGCCCACTGGATGTGCTTCCTCACCTTGGATGATCGAGCCCTGTACCTGGGGGGCTGTCCTCATCTCCACCCTGGGGGGATCGCTATCCTCTATCACCACCCCCTGGCTAACCGTTGCAACATCCACTTGGGTTCCTATAGGCGATGCAGGAGTGGAGACCGCTTGTGGCTTCTCGGTTACGGTGTCCAAAGGCTCAGAAGGCTTTTCCGGATTCGGTATAAGGCGAGCCAGAATACTCTCGAGGGTATTAACTTCTTTCCCCTTCCCTTTTTGCCTTTCTAAGCACTCTTCTGCCTTGTGCCCCCATTCCTTACATTCTTTGTATTTTTTAGGGTTTCTTCCACCTCTATCTCTTGCCACCAGTATCCTTCCGCAGTGCGCACTTCCACCGCGTGAGGCAGGGGTGGATGGGGTTTCCATAGGATGCATATCCTTGCATACATGCAGAAGTCCTTTTTGTCCACCGCTTCATTGGCTTTGATGAATTTACCCAACCTGTCCCCGATCATTCTGAAGAAATCATCGTGCCAATACTCATGTGGGAGATTGTAGAGTTGAATCCAGATTGGGACTTCTTCAATGGAGGTCTGTTTAGGGTTGAAATTTGGAATCTAGTCTTTAATGTAGAAGCCAATCCCGCCCATCATGAATGGTCCGTTAAACATGATTCTGGTTTTCTCCAACTCTGAGTCTGCTATGATTAAAAAGAAACCATTCGGCAGAGTTTTCACTTCGAAGAGGGGACCCCATTCGGCCGTCACCCAGTTCCTGATCTTGGGGTATGTCGGCCATCCTTCTCCCCACTTCATGAAAAAAGCCCGCGCCCTCAACATTTGAACGGAATTTTTCTAGGTTTCGGACTCGACTTGAACGCTAATGGTTCTATTGTCAGTGGTGCCCGACTTTTCTTTGGTAATGGGCTTAGGTTGGGCCCTCTCAACCTCCTTAGGGCACCAAACCTGATCTGTAGTTTTCTGCACCCCGTCGGTTCAGCCGGATAAAGGACGTGAATCAATCCATCTCGGATGCGGGTCCTGCTGAGGCATCTCTCTGCCGAATCTGCCCGTGCCTCCATCATCAAGGTTTGACCGTCGTGCTGGAGGGAACCATGGTCGCCGTGGGCCACGCCTGTCGAAGGCATCTCGCCTTCTTGCAACCTGCCTGGTACGAAACCCTAGGTCGTTCCTCCTCCTCCGTCGCTCCATTCCTCAAACCTCTTTAAAATGATTGTATCATGAGCCCTACGAAAGCATTCTTCATTACCGGTCTGCAAATGTTGGATTTCAGAAGTCAGTTTTTCTTCAAATGGATGTTAGATATATATTATTTTTCTGAACAGTTTTAAGTATTTATTTTTTCCAATAAATATATAATTAAGAAATATAAGGTTATTAATTATTATTAAATATGTTAATAATAATATTTTTCAGTTTCCAAATTATAATGATAATATATATTATAATATGTGTATTATACATATATTGTAATATATATTATTATTATTATAATAAACTTGTTTTAATATAATGATAATTAATTATTATTAAAAATATATTAATAACAATTCCGATTCCTTAATTTTATAGTAGTATTGTTGACAATGACAACTTGGTCAATCTTTTAATTATATTTATCTAATGTGATAAATACAATGATTTAAAGATACATTTTAGAATACATATATTAATCGAGAGACATCACACCTATGAATTTAGATTGTGATCCATGTGAATGAGATGAAGGGCTAAGATTAGAAAGAAAAGGATAATGAATTAATTAATTAAGTAAAAGTATTTATTTAATTAATAGTAGAAAAGGAGGTATTACATAACTAAACATTTATTTAATTATGGGAGAGAAAAAGCTGATGAATTAAACAGATAAATAAAAATATTTATATAAATAATAGAGGAAGAGGCTGAGGAATTAATTAAATAAATAATAAATATCTATTTAATTAATAAAGAAATTATGATAAAATAATTTATTTAATTGAGGACACTTTTAAGTGTCTACAATCATCACATACAACAAAGAGAAACAAAAGAACAGGAAGGATAGATCCAGTAAGGATGATGCTTTTTATGACTTCATGGTTAAGAAAAGGAAAGTTCAAGAGGCAAAAGCAGTCCAATAAAAAAGGAAGAGATTGTTGAGGAGACCCCTTCAGATGCAAGAGTGACAATACCATCCGCTCTCATAAGGAGAACTTCTACTCAGCCCATCAGTGCCATAACCATTCCCTCCATGGGAATAGCGGTTGCATCAGAATTTGGGTTAATATATCTAAGTGACGCGGAAGGGAAACAAAGCATGTGAAGCATTACACAGTGTCGACACACCTTCCACAATATCCAAAATCTTTGCCATAATCACTGCATGTAACCTCAAGGATCAAAACATCTTTAGTCTGCCTCAAAGGATAAAGTTGTCAATACATGTCAGCCAAACAAACACAAAAGAAGTGTGGACCTCCAAAACTGTTGTGGATGCTCAACATAGTATCACCTGATCCCAACATAGTCATTTTAACAAACTGCATCAACAAAACAACTAAAGGTGGAGGAATGCAGTGCATTCTTGCAAACTAGTACTCTGCTTTTGTCAAGCTGATGCACCAAACATCATAACTCTTGCTGCGGACCGAATCAGACAATGAAATTGGAGATTCAACATCCTCTGATTCTACCAACACCATATTCCCACCGCAAGTTGAAATATATGGATGCGCCACAGTGAGGACCAAAAATCAAAACTCAATCTGACATACTGTTCACCGAAACAGTCATACTTAGCCATTTTCATATGTAGACCCTAGAAACCTTCTCCAAAGCTCATAACTCAGTGTGGATCTCAATATGGCACTGTAAGGTCCATAAAAACTTCTAGACTCTTTCTCCAAAGTATATCCGGACTGAAAGATCATGAATCAAATTAACATAATCCACTGAGTTAGGCAAAGAACATCACAGACAATGATGCCAAACAAAGAGCAATATATCCACACTTGTGGATCAAACCAACAAAAGATATCTAAATTGGAACACTGCATGAACCTTTTGAACATGTCCACCAAACCACACACTTCAAAACATCAAAGCAAAGCAATGCAGAGCATTCTCCAAACCAGTCCTGACCATTCCTGATAGCCAACCTCACTATCAACAGACAAAAAAACACAACTTTAACCATTTAATAGCTGAGGGCCTGAAAACATGATAGTGCAACATTCACAGACTGTAGACATTATAACCAAAACCGCAAGCAATCAACTTCTTATGCGGAGGAAAGTAGAGCACTCTCCCATAAGGACTTCAGATACTCTTTCTTGCATATTCCAGCTTCCCATACTTCTAATCTTTCAGATACACCACATACTAATTCACTATCATCACCAAACATCAGAACAACATTTGAGCATCTAATACAAAACTTCTGTCAGACTTCAATTATTAAGGCAGCACATGACTCATTTCTCTACCAACCTCCACATAGCAGGCAACACATTAGGTTGACATCCATGACAACACAAAAACCATATTGCTAACAATCTCCCCCTCTATTGATGGCAAAACCAACGACACACATAGTTGATCTCTTCCTATTAGTTTATCAACACAACACAGAGCTGTCAACAATCTTCCTTAGTCATCAACAATTTGACATCAATGACAACACAACGCCAAATTCTAGAAAACCCTCCAAAGGCTGTGAAATGAATAAGAATGGTGATACAGACCCAAACACCTCAAAAAGTTCACAAAACCTTGCCTAAAACCCTATCGGCCTTCTGGCCTAGCTCCCACATCCTCAAGGCTGCACAACTAGCAAGGAAGAGTATGGCCTGCTCAAAATGGCCTCAAAATTATGTAATTAACTCAATATTTCTCCTCAATCTGTCTCTGCAAATAATCTCTAATAATGTGCAACTCTGAAACTAAAGAAGGGTAAATCAAAACACTTTAAAGCTCCAATGTGATTCCTGAATGGAACCATTAGAATCTTCCAGATTGGGTTTCTCACCAACGTGGAAGATGTTCTCTACAAGGGATTTCGTCCTCACAAAGCTTCAGACTAAACAAGTTCAACCTGAAAAGAAGATTACCAAATATCAAAATCAAGCATAAAGAAATGAGCTCTCAAACTCCACTTTTGTAGCCTCCAAAACCTCACACCCAACCTTGGTTGCATTTAATTTAATTTAATTTTAAATTCCGGATGCCTCCAAAGTGGGCGCCCAAACCCAAAAACGATAATATTTTCACTTGAATTTATTAATTGGGCATCCAAATAGTCTGTCCTTTTTAAATAGGTGAAAATGAACTCGTAGAAATAGATGAACGCAATGAAGTCCGTGCTTATGAGCATTATCAAGGGAACCAAGGGAATAGAGCCGCTAAAAACCTAAGGAGTAATCGACAACAAGGTTGTTTTACCACCTTTTCTCCTAATTCCACTGTTATTCCTTCGGACCCAAATGCAAGTAATAATTGAGAGCCTCCAAAACAGTCTAAGCAATACATGAATAATACCTCCACTTCCAAGATGGAGATACCCAAATCAGAAATATCCAAGCTAAGTTAGTATGTGTTGGAAGAGTTCAAGAAGCTGAAGGTCAGTTTACCCGTAGTAGAATTTCTCAAGGTGCCTGAAATAAAGAATGCTATCTTTAATAGCCTCAAAGATTCCCTGGTTGTAGATAACGCGGCTCCTAAAGCCACTGCAAATACAACATATTGAACCTAGAGAGAGATTAGACGTAGGTGTCTCAGGTTGACACACCCCTAACTTTGTCCAAAGAGAAGGTGGATACTCCACCATTCTTGCTTACATTGAGAGTCTTTGGAAAGAACTTTCATAACCATTTAGATTCGGGAGCTTCAAGCAATGTCATGCCTTTAGCCATATGTAATGCCTTAGGATTGACTCCATCCAAGTCATGCAGAAAAGTCATTCAATTGGATAAGACTGAAGTCATGGTTATCGAGGAATTGAATCATATTCATATTCTATTGAATTCTAATCCAAGGGTACAGTAGTACATAGACAGAATAGTAGTAGATAATCCTGACACATAAAATATGCTTCTTAGTAGGGATTGTTCATGCACTTTGAATGGATATATGGTTACTGAATTCTCTCATATGTGGCATCCATAGAGAGGATTGCCAAATCAGATAAGAATCGATAGGGAGCCTAGGATGAAGTTGTTAATAACTGTATACAATCAGCCAAATAAAGTGTTGTATACTAAGCATTTAGGTTCTTATAAGATTGAAGTTAGTCATGTTGAAGAAGTTTTTCTTGTTCATTGTTCCAAACTAGTCCATAATCTGGAAAAGGTTCTTGAAAGTACAGAGGCAATTGCCGAGGAATGGTGGTCTTCTTCTAACGACGACGAAGAAAACAAGGAATGTTTAGTAATTTTAGAGAGTCTGTGTTTAAAAGTGTCCAACAAGGAAAGGAGTGTGGAAATTCTGTCGTAATAGGAGATTTGGTGTTGCCTAACTGGTGTTGAGTCCATAGCGCCGCACATTTAGAATTCACGTGTTCACTGAGTAAAACAACCGTTGAGCAAATTAGAAGGCGACTACCTAAAGGATTTCAAGAGAAAAAGAAGAATTTTGCAGTTGTATTATCCAAAGGAACAGTGCTGAATGATAAAAATTAGAGTAAGACACCTGATGATGTAAAACAAAAGGTAGAATCAACACAAAATCAGTCCAAAAACCAGGTGCGGACACTTAGATTTGATGGGTTGAAATCCAAGGAAGGGGAAGGAGCTGGGTTCGAGGTAATTAGTCCTACTGGTGAGTCATATTTAGCTGCCCATAGGCTGCAATTTCCATGTACAAATAATGCTGCTGAATATGAGTTTGTAACAAGTTAAACTATCTTCAAATAAATGACAATCACAATTACATCATAAAAACTGATAGAATCAAAACTTTCGTTTTTCATTTCATTTTAACTAAGATAGAATTGAATTCTTTTTCACATGATCATGAATATAACTAAATAACAAATTTAGTTACTATCTCATGAACTTGAATAATAACCAAATAACATAGCTAACTACTCTCACATGAACTTGAATAATAACCAAATAATAGATTCAACTACTTTATCTTTTCAAGGAAATACATAAACAAGAGAGAGGAAGAACATTATCAGGTTCTTTTATTTGTCCTGTAAATCTTATACAAGTCTTGGCATAATTGAGAGAGAAAGAACATCATCAGGTGCTTTACCTCCCAACCATTGACCAACAGTCCTCCACTCAGCTTCTTATTGGAAGTGGCCCCGCCCTACACGAAAGGTGTAGTCACAGGGCTAGGTCGGATTGCCATCCGAGCTTGGTGTTTAGAACCCACATCATTCATAGTCGGTCACACAATTTAGGTACCTCCTTATCTAGTATGACCCTTCTGACTAGATGTGTATTTTTTCGATCGCGTGAATTGACGGTCAGTGTGATGTCCCCAAATTAGCAGGTTTTGGGAGCCTGATTGTGGTCAACTCATCATTGCGACCCTCGTGAGTTGACAGTATGTTTTGAGGGTCTCAGTGGACAAATTGGCCATTTTTAGTAAGTCTGGACTTACTATTTATAGTGAGTCAGTTGGGCCAGTTGCTATTTTTGGCAGTGCAGTGGGTGGCCATGTCGATCAGTCATTTCCAGCAGTGAAGGCGGGATTTATCACAGGAGTTCATATTTATGAGTTAATCGTTATTAATTAATACCTTTATGTTATTAACTAATAATAAAGCCACATTATTATAATAATACTTTATTATTATAATAACTTAGAAGTTGTTATTTCAAAGAGTGGTTAACTGATGCATCCTTTTTGGAAACTTTGGCTACAGAAGGGATTATAAATATGGGCTCATTCTTGGAGTTGATCATCAAATTTTATATATTAAACTTGTCTTGGGAATTGTTCTTGATCATCTGAACTGTGCCCTTGCTGGATTATAAGGGTCGAATTAGCATCTGGAAGACTGATTCTTCTGGACTAATCTATAATTGGTTTTTGTTGTATAACCAATTACACCTCCTTACGGTTGCTTGTGACCTTGGAGGGAGCTCGAAATTCTGTTTGAACTGTGGCTTGCTAAAGAGGTCGATTTGCATTGCATGTAGTGGATGTTGCTGCTTGGCGTAGTAATTTTCCAGCGCAAGAGAAGACGCCACCACAGTGTTAGCATTCCGTACGGAGATATCTACATATTATTTCGGGTTTAAGTTTCAGACTGCAGCAAACTGCAGTGTACCCAATGGTGATACACTATGGCTTAGCGTGAGCAGATTAGGAGGAAGTCGCGTGAATGAACAGAAACCCGCAGCCAGCAATGGAGTAAATAAGCCGCGCCATATACTCTATGTTCTGCAGCTGCAAGGAAAGAAGCCTCCATAAGGTTGTACGTGACTTAGCGGTTGATACTTTGCTAACATTCAACGTCCAAATGGTATGTTCAGTTTGTTAAACCACAGCATGTTTATTTAGATGTAATGATTGTCTTCCTTTTGCGGGAATTCTGAATTAATTCAAAGAACAAAAGACATTATTAATTGGTGACGTTTTATATATTGAAAAGCTTCAAGAAGAATAAGAGTTTATATACTTTTGTATTGCCATTGCAAATTTGTGGGAAAGGCTTCATCATATTAGAAAATCTAGAGTTTGCAATTGAATTGTTTAAGAGCCAGGTAAAGTTATGTTCATGGATTAAAAAATTACACTTGAAAGTGATTATATAAATAAAAGGGATCCGTCTGGCAAAGTTTACTATTTGTGGTTGCCAAATCAATTAATTATCAGCAGAGCCAGGTTGGGCTCATTACAGTCACATGCATCTTGCACTGCGCCACCTTGGCCAAGGATTATCAATATGTTGGCACTATCTGATGCTCTCAGATTTCAACACCCTTACTCAACTTGTATATAACATTTGAGTCGAACTGACTCTCTTGGTTTTAAGGACCAACATTAGGCTCTCTGCCAATGTCTATTGACATCAACAATCTTATTGACCTTCAAGGAATGGTGATCTACTAACAAACAACTGCTAATTGTTAACTGACTTAACTATCATAATGACCTTCTAGGGAAAAAGACCCCTAATAGACAACTGCTGTTCTTGATCAGGTTTATAATTTGTTATGCATGACTCTTTTCTTTCAATTTTACAAAACGTTGAGATTAAATTAACCTTTCTTCATTTGCATGGTTATTGTTTCAGTTTACAGTGACTTTGAATTTAATCATTGTATTTAATATCTGATTTCCTTTTATTGCAAAGTAGTTATATTTCATTTCAGATTCTTGAATTTATGTTCTTCTTTGGTTATTTACCATGAGCAAGTAATTCAAGTGGAATACATATGATTCTTGAAAATAACAGAAGATATTTGATCTTTGATGATAAACTTTCCTATGGACAGTCATGCTATCGATATCAAGATAATAAAGGAACTATGCATTATACATATACTGATTTAATCATATGGCATTTGACTAGTGATGACATATTCAATCAATTATATTTTAATCCAAGATCAACTATATTTGTTACAATTGACGATGCATTCATAAAAAAAGATAATAGAATTGGCTTGCCTGTGCAAAAAATTGATGCTGTAAAGGATCGACTGTAGTGATCCTTCCTCTCTAAAATTGCAGATGTATGATGCTTTTGAATCAATTAATAAATGAGTTGATTGAATAATCCTTATAGATCAATGCGAGCTTTTGATAAAAGAAAGAGCCAAATGGAAAGCATGTTCATGGTTCCGATGGATAAGTGTAGAGCTCGAGGCGAGCAATTAATGAAAGAGAATCTGGTTCAGATAAATATTTTTGTAGAGCTCACACTAAGAAATCAATGAAAGAGTAGATGATTAACAGAAAAATGATAGAGCAGTAGTCGATAACAGTTCTTGAAGAAAGAATTTAATGAATGTAGAAGCCGCGAGAACCAAGAAGGTCTCCTCATCGAGGACTCCTTTTTATTATTTCCATCATTGAACAAAGAAACTCATTGCAAGTTATGGGGGCAAGATGGAGGAGTTATCGACACCACCATCTTTCAAGATTGACTATGCAATTTGGCATATAGCTACAGTTTTGAATTGAAAATTAAATCATACTTTATATTAATGTGTATATATGTATACTTATGCATCTATTATCATATACCTGTTGATGTGAGTTTTGTTCCACTTACATAACATGCAGGATTAAACACTCAATGCTTCGAGGTGAAACATAGAACATCAAACCCTCTCTTGAACAAAGTCATCTCCCATGCTAAGCTTTCCAATTCGCGATCATGGAATGACTCCAAGGTTCCTATAGCTTGTGGATATCTAGCTCAGTTGAAATGATGTGATTTGCTGGTTAATCACTTAAGGGGACTTACGCTATTTTCTCAAGGGTAATCAGACTTAGCTTTGCAATGTATACTCAAATACCTCTCTTGACTTCACTTCTCAACTCTATCAAACTACTTTTACTACTTCTAACTATGAATGGAAGGATCGGCGGATGGACTAGGACTCTACTAAATGAAATCTTGTCAGCGACCTCAAACTCACTTAGTGCAAAGCTTCAAAGGATCTCAAATGGTTTTAATATCAACACCTTCTCCTTAGTCCAACTGGGGGGTACAAACTAAGGATCCAACGACAATGGAACTTGAGTGCAAAGACTAGCTTACCACACAAGGCTTCCTTACAATCAGCAAGGAGGCTAGTGGCCTAGTATACTTGAGTCAATTCAATCAAACATCCACCAATACTTGCATGCAATCTACAATCTATCTCTACTCTTACTTTAACAACTTGAAATGAAAATTCCATCTTAATTGTGGAAGAAGAGCACCATGCAATAACACAAAGTTGATCAAACTTAATCACCATGCAAAACACAACAATGACAAGTAGAGCAATTTTGGCATTATATTAGCAACAATTTTCTCCAACCATCCTTTACAATTGAGAGCAAATGGCCTTATATAGGAGGCCCAAGTACAATGAATGGTCAAGATCAAATCAGAATCTGTGGCCCAGATTAAATCACATAAACCCTAATTAGGGTTGTCGCCAACTGGCCAATGAGAAGAGGACACCTAAAAACTGGACCAATAAGAAAATTACAAGAAACAAGAGCCAATGAAATGACACCAAATGGTAAGCCAATCAGAACTTGCCACCTATACATGTCAAGCTATGAGATAGAATTGCCACACATGCCTACATCAAATCATCACTCAGAATACATCTTCCTTTGTCTTTCAAAGTCCTTGCCAAATCGATGAACTTGGTTATCACTTTGTTGACTTCCTCCAAGGGAGGTGAAGGGGTAAATTGAATCCTCTTCTCAGCCAAGTCCATCTCCTTTCTTGCTGTACCAATATCCTATCTTGCTCTGCCATGTTGTCCCCTGTGGAACTCATAAGAAATCTGAAAGATGAGAGAGCCTCCAAAGACTTGCCACTGATGATGTCCCCTCCAAAGGATCTTAACTTTTCAGTCAACGTTTCCAAGTTCACGCCATCCTCTCCGTTCTCTTCAAGTTTGAATGCAAATTTGGTGACACCTAGAGTATTTTTTATCATTTTGTGAACAACGACTCCAAGATGAGCAGTTCCATTCCTAATCCCTTCCATTATCTCAAGTTTTTGAAGTAGGGCGAAATACCACGCCTCGATACCACCTTTCTCACCTGGGCTAATCACCTTTCCCCTTTCTAGTAACCTTTCTAGAGTGTCAACCATAGCCTGCAATTGGGGAATATTACTGTCTTTGATGGAAGGAAATCATTCCAGAGACCAATGAAAGTGTGGAACCTAGCCTTGAGAGCCACAAATGCCTGGAACTTCTCCACAAACTTTGGTAGGAAAACCAATGACAAGTTTCTTGAAGTGTAACTCTCGCCTTTTCCATGCTGTCAATATCTCCCCTCTCTAGTGCAAGTGGTGGCGCAACTGAGTGGTCTACCTGCTGGATGGGCCTGCAAGCATTCCTGTAGTAAGCTATCAATCTCTGATTTTCTTCTTTGTACTTGTTCTTCTCCTCTACCTCCTTATCCAATCTCTTCTTCATGGAAAGGAGACCATCCTAAAGCTCCTCATACTCTATTTCCTTCGTAGTAGTTCTTAATTCCTTCTCAATTATCTCATAATCCTGAACTTGAATGTCGCCTTTGGATTCGTCCTCCTTAGGAATAGCAATTGTGAGTTCCTGCATCATCCTTGATAATCTTTTCCATTGTCTCCGCAAGTTGACCTTCCTTTTCACCTTCTCTTCCAAGTATGATATCCTCAATGTTTTCGATCGGCATAAGGGGGACAATTTCCTTCCTAGGCCGCAAAAACTCCCTTAGCCAGTCCGGTGTTGTATATCTTCCCAACTCCAAGTTAGGCTCATCCTTCCTTGGCGATACTCCTTTGGCTGACTGGGGTGCATCAACCTCCTCATCCACTAAAAGAGCCTCAATATCTATCATTTCTACCTCCCTTTCTTTCGGTGAGGATGATCTCCTAGCTTGCTGACTTATGGAAAGTGGTGAATATCCTGAACTGGAGCTTGAATTACCCTCCAATTGAGAACTTCCCTGTGGTGACTCTCCCTTTTCTTGATTCTTTGGGGCCTTGTCCTGGGCTGAAGTGGCGCTTTCTTTGGATGGTATGGCACTTACTTTTTGCCTTTTGGTCATCAACTCCCCATCTTCCTTTTCTTTTCCTTTAGCACCATCTACTCCATTCCTCTTACTACTACTCATATCCTCCTGTCTGTCACTGCTTCCTGTGTGTTGTCCGGATGACTCCTATGGGACTTCTTCCATGGTCTCATCCTATCATAAGTAAGAGGGATACCCCCTCTTTCCAATCTAGCCATCTTTCTATCGAACCACCTCAAGTGAAAAGAGCAACCGGCACCATCAATGCCTCCAATGAACTCTCCTTTTCGTTTTCCCATTCGATGGACTCCAACTCATGTCCTTTTAATGTATTGAATTCTGCCCTTAGAATCTTACCATCTTCCTCTAGTTGATCCAGGATTTGGGTTACTTCCATCTAAACATCCGCATCATGTCCACGGTTAACCTTGAGAAGGTTCTTTTCCTTACTTTGAAATCATCAGCCGCATTGGCCCAATAATCTTCAATTTGATGTACGTGCCTATAAGTACTTCCATATGCTGTGCGAATTTGCCTATTAGGATAAAATATCTGTCTTCCCTCATAAAGAGCTAAGGCATAGAATCCCAACTCCTCTTCTGCCGCTGCCATGGCCACCAAAGAATTGCATCTGTCAGCCCCTGCCTGGAGTGGAAATGCAACTCCTTGCGTATGCTTCAGCTTTTGAACCTTGTCAAAGTGGCCGAGCTGCCTTGCTATCTCCATTACTACTAATATATTGGGTGGATATCTTGGTAACTTCCTTGGGGAACAAGTTCTTCCCACTATCCTGATGTATGTGAACTTCTGGAACTGGATATACCACCATCCATACTTCTTAATCAACTTTTCGGCTTCTAGAGATAACCTTCTTTGAGGTGCCCCTGTAGTGTCCTTACTGTCTTAATGGCAAAGGCATTGTAAAATATTTTAAAGTGCTTGTTATGATGGAGATGGAGTTGAGGATAACATTCATGCACCAAGTATTGCCCAGGTTCCTTACCCACTTCGCCCAAGGCTCTTAACCCCGGATATTGAAATAAGCCCACAATCATGTAGAAGAGGTAGGATCCCATGTAGAACGTCTTCGAGTTGTGCACCAACCTCAGCTGGAGATCCAAATTCTCGCTTATCATTTGAGCCCAATCAAACATCACACCTCCATTCGATATCTTCTCAATAAAGTAGAACATCCATGGCTCAAGTACCCCTGCTTGTGGGATTCCCATGATTCTTCTTAGCATTAAGATGAGGTCGCCATATTCCTCCTTCAAATCTGTCCTCGTAAAGTTTGGCAACTTCGAATGTCTCTTCCTTGGTTCCTTTAGCCATTCCTCACACAAGAGGGCCGAGTAGTGACTAACGTTGTCAGTGTAATGCTTGAGTGCTTGATCCCTTGTCATGAAGATGCCAACCTTATGATGTGGTATATTGAAAATCACTTCAATGGCCCGATCACTCAGGTTGACAAGTACCTTCCTCTCCTCTCCATAGTAAACTATCTTAGTTTGATGATCATAATGCGTGGCACACTCGAGAATGAGTTCTGGACATGGCAGAGTAGGGGGGAAAGCTGCTGCTTGGGCAATTCCATTCCTCGTCATCCTTTTGGCTAGCATAGATGGATTCCCCCTTGTCATCCTGTCCTTCACCTGGATCATGTTAAGTGGTCCTAGGTTCGTATCTCCAACTTTCTTCCACTTGGATGGGAAAACAGTCCTCGGCATCATATCCTCGGTGTCCTTCCTTAGCTGTGCTAGTTTCTGTGCCTTTCCAGATGCTGGGTCAGTCATTCTCAACTTGCAAAATATACCAAAACATGTCTTACTTATCCTTGTTCAAGATGTCATAATACTGAGAATTAAATTCTTTGAATGAACCCAATGAATTTGGATTAAAACTTTAAAGCATGATTTCATTTCCAGATTTCCGCATATTTCCCTACCACAAAATTACCCTTATAAGATTCAAAGATTCCAAACACTCAATCCACTAGCCATGATTATTTCAATTCTCAGATTATGACAAGTTTAGAAGTCTGATTATGTTTTAAATTTAATATCCTTATAACATGAAAACTGAGAATCGAAAATGAAAGATGGTGGGGAATGGGATTGAGCTTGGAAAACACATCCAACATCATTCCACAATCTCCAATCATTTGGAAAGGAAATCAATTTCAATCAGACCTGTAGCTTTCGAAATTCTGAGATTCGAAATGAACGCAAGCTGCTTTCTCCACGAACTTATGTTGATTTGTTTCTCCACTTGAAAAACTAAGGGATTGGACTAAAAGATCACCTTTCTAGGCTTGATTTGCTTCCTAATCTGAATCTGATATCACTTCGATCTGCACTGCTGCTGGAGGAAATTCGCATGCTGTTTGGTGTAAAATGAACCAAAAATTCCTTCCTTATATATGTTTCGCTGTCCCATTCTCCTAGGAGGCCGACTTGCCTTACCTTGGGGAAAGAAAAGAATAACAAATTCCCTCCTAAGGCCAACTTACTTTGCATTAAATCTCTGCTTGCTGTTTATTGGGGATTGCATTCAAGATGGGGCCGACTTGTATTCAATTGAGTTTTAGTGGCCGAAGGGGGGGAAAAAGCTACCAAGGAGACCATGGTGGAATTGTCCTATGGATGGGACAATTCTGCCCAAGGAGACCATGCCGAAACTTGCTTCCCTAAAACCGAAATCTCCTGGAATCGTCTCAAAACCCTTCGCCATGGATCAAATACGCCATCTCAAAGCCCCATGATGGAGCGGAAATCCATACTCCTTAGGAAAGATTTGTGTCGTATGACTGGTCAGATTTGTAAGGAGCCTGCCTGGCTCTGTCACTAGAAATGCAACTGCAACCAACTTTTATATTCTGATTTGTGTTGTTTTTATGGAATTTGCAAATATATTTATATATTTTTTTGTATTTTCAAGAACAAGATAGGAATCCCAAATAGCTGAAACAAATGAAATGGCTTTCATTGCCAATCATAATCCATACTTAATTCAATATCCCTGTATAACCCTTGACAATTGAAACCATACAATTATTTTAAACAATAATACCCTGGCAGCGTAATAAAAACATTCATAACAATTATCCTCTACCTTGTGTGCATCTCCATAGCTGGCCGCGGCAAGAGCAGAGTCATTAGCGGCTGACCAAAATGGACGCAGCTCATTCCATATGCGTCGGCCAACAAAGAACATGAATTATATTCTCCAAACGATGACGTCCAACCTCAACTTCGAGCCACTGTAATTGTCATTCGCTAAATCCCTTCAAATAATCAGCATTGCAGGCGCGGCTACTCACAATTCACTGGAAATATCGTTCCAATTCAAAGTGACACAAATCTGAAATGAATTTACAATTCATTCAGCTAATCCTCAAACCCTTGTCTTCATTCAAACTCCACACTATTTTCATACGAGTTTCAAAATGATCAAAGATGTCACATAATGAGTTTTGAAACCCTTAAGTAATAAAAATCAGCCTCTTCAATACGACTCGAAACTTTCAGCTTCACCTTCACACATTGCATAGCTAAAAAATGATTATGCCATTCAAGACATTATCCTTGCATAACCTTTTAATTGAAATATAATACATTATATTTCCTCACATTAAATGACAAAGCATTTAAATATAAGTCATTATAATTAATTAATGACTTAACTTTATTAAATAAGCTCATAATATAATCAATTAAGTGAACTTAATTAATTAATAAAATCATCAACCCAAGCCAACCCAAATGCTCTGTTTTGGCAAGACAACTGCTTGGACACCCTGCCACAAATAGACACTACCAAAAATAGACTTACTAAAATCAGTAAGTCCC
The DNA here is from genome assembly GCA_018584345.1 of Thuja plicata. Taxonomy (NCBI): domain Eukaryota; kingdom Viridiplantae; phylum Streptophyta; class Pinopsida; order Cupressales; family Cupressaceae; genus Thuja; species Thuja plicata. Next base: position 692,554 of record MU225022.1, on the reverse strand, counting down.
TCAAACTAGAAACTCAAATGAATCCAGAATTCCACTAATACCAATGCACAGTGCCCTGCTATAAATAACAATCATGACGATCACCCAAAATAAACACTTACTATAAATAGTAAGTCTGTCAATCTGACCCAAATGAAGAGTAATCCTAGCATCATAGACCTCCAGAGTGGAATCTGACCACTGGCTTTGCCACACGACCCCCTCCAACATCCCGATTAGCCTACGAGGGTCATAGAAATAAGCTAATCCCATGTGCCTAAAAACGGGGACATTACAAGATTCCGACCAGTCATGGGACAACTCTAACTTTGCTTGACAAAACATGTTTTAATCTCCCTATGACAACTGATCACCGATGTTTAACTTACCCTTTCCTTGAATGCAAACTCCATCTTCCCTATGATTCGATGACAACAAGTGCTTGGGAGGGGGAAGAAGTGGGAGTCTAGATTTCATGGCGAAAATGTCCGATGGACAAGACAATTCCGCCCAAGGAGAACATATCAAAACTCACTTCCCTTAACCTCAAATTGACTCAAAAACTTGTTCAAATATCTCGCCATTGCCCAAGCATCTCTTCTTCAAACTCAAAGTGGGGGCGGAAATTTGAAGCCTATAGGATAAATTCGTGTCCTATGATTGGTTGGATTCCGACCAGTCATGGGACAGACCTCTATTTCGCTCCAAAGTCATCAAGACTTCCAACTCCTCCATGCCAAGCCTTTGGAAAATCCTCTTGATCATCTTCTTCTTCGAACGCCCATTCTACCTCCATATATTCTGGTTGCTATCGCTTGTGGAGGAAAGAAGTGGGGTTCAAGAATCCATGGCGGAATTGTCCTAAGGACAAGACATTTCCGCTCAAGCTCAACACACTTTGAGTGGCTCTTGAAAGATTCGGTGCCACTAAAACTTCTCCTAAACATCACTACTACAACCAAGGAAATGAAATCAAGTCACAAGGGAGGGGCGGAAAATTGAAGTCTATGGCACAAATTCTGTCCTATGACTGGTAGGATTCCGACCAGTCACGGGACAAGCCATGATTTGCTACACTAAAGTCATTAGGACTTCCAATTGTTCCACCCAAAGTCTTCCAAAGATCACCATTACAACCCCTAAGGTGAATACACTTCATCTCCACCCCTCAACCCTTGGTGTTTGCCATATTTAATTGCCCAAAAAGGGGGCAGAAATCTGAGGTGCATGGGACAAGGACATGTCCCATGAGGGGTCAAATTCCGCACATGTCACTCTTGCATAAAACTTGCCCAAAACATCCCCTTGACGCCAGCTTGACAAACTTACTTCCCTTCCATTGTCATCAATCTACTCTTTAAGACCAAGGGTGGAAAATTGAGGTGTATAGGACAAGCTATGTCCCATGCAGGCTAAATCCCGCTAGCCTAAGGAATAGAGGAAAAAAACAAAGTTCCCAAGGAAGGCATACTTAGCCAACAGATTGCAAAAGTCACTTGTTGCCACTAGGAAGGTTGATTCAAAGAGGGGTCCCCAATGATTGGGGTGATGGGTGAAAAAACTCACAACATCTGGCGACTCCACTGAAGAAATGTTCCTGGACATTTCAAGAACAAAATGCCTTAGAACAAAAAAAATCTCAGGACAACCTATCCGAAAGTCTGATGATGAGGAAAAGTACTCAACAAGGGAAAGAACTTTCTTGTCGACCTTAAGAACCTTGACCATAAGTTACTCACATGTGTGCAAGTGTGTTTATTCCCACTCGACAAGAACTTAGTAACCTCTCAGATCCATTGAACTTAGCTATTGTAATACCCTTACTCCAAAAGCATCCTGGATAGAGCCTCGCTGCCAGTCAGGGGTCCATAGCCCCAACGAGGTTATCGCTATGGACGACCACAAGCACAATTCTACCTTTAGTGTTTTCTTTTATAGCACCGGTAGAGATGCCTGCACACCTTGAGCCAATTTTGCTTGTCTTTTCTCATTTTCATATTGATTTTCAATTTTCAATTTTTCTCTTTTGATATTTCTTTTCTTTTCAATTTCCATCTCTTGTTTGGCTTCCAGGCAATGAAGCCCGCAGAGGGTTTGGAAGACCACAGTGGCGTTGGAGCAGATGTATGATTTTCACTAAATCCAACTTCTCTTTGAAACTACCAAGAACCTAGAGCACTTAAGTGTGAGTAAAATGTTGTAGCCCTTGTCAAAGGTATCCTAAGAATAACAACCAAGTTCGTCCCAAGTTTAGTACAAATCCTATCATGGACCAACGACTAGGTACAACCTTCAATTCTCTGAACTTTGCCAAATATATCCAAGAAATGAACAAGACGTACCTAACCTTCAATTCTCTGAGCTTTGCCAAATATATCCAAGAAATGAACAAGACGTACCTAGCTTAAGCACCAAAATTGCAAGGTCTGCATACCTCACCCATGAGTTATAAATGGACCCCCCTGAACTTGCAAAGCCCAAAAGCCAAAACTAAGCCAAAAACTAGGACCAACGAGTCCTAGACAAACTGATCCTAAACTAACAACTTGAAAGGAAACCTACTCTAACCAATGGAAGGGAAACCTATTCTAAGCAACAGAAAGGAAACCCACTCCAACCAACGGAAGGGAAACCTATTCTAAGCAATATAAAGGAAACCTATTCTAAGCTCCTGAAAAAAAGGAGTTCAAGACAGAACCTAAACTAACTATGTACAAAAGGACTCCAAAGGAGACCTAAGGTTGGAAATAATGCTTGAGGAATTGCCCGTTGACAGGCAACGAGACATCCCTGCCAGTTAGTGTCTTTAGTTCAAAAGCATTATCCCCCAAGATTTCAAAAATCTGAAAGGGACCTTTCCACAACTTGTCAAATTTATCACGGTCTCCACGTCTTTCATGGGCCTTATCCCAGTATAAAGCCAGGTCCGAAATTCTAAAGGCCTTCAGTACCATGTGGGTTGGAGGGAGAGTGGACCTCGTAACCTCATGCTTTACCATAGGAAGCTCTTGCCAATCGAGCCAGACCCACAACCCGTTTAATATTGCACAACTGCTAACTGATAGTTTAATATTATCTAAGTCACAAGGTTTGAATTCGAGTTCGAGTTTGGCAACAATAAAATTCGAATGAAATTCGACAAGGGAAAAAAATTCGACAAAAAAATTGTGATTGAAGTCACCTTATATAAATTTGATTTATATATTATATATAAAATAAAATAAAAAATCAAAGATAAAATAAAATAATATTAAATTTAAATATTTAAATAAATTATAATAAATTTAAAATAATAATAAATTAAAATTTAATTTAAATATTTGAACTTAGCAAACTTTATATAGTAATAATAAATATAATAGATTAAATATTTTTGAATATTAAACTTTATATATTATTAAGAGACCAAATATTTTAAAATATTAAAATTTAACTTATCAAATGTTAGCTTTAGATATATTATAGATAAAATAATAAAATGAAATCATATAATTTTAATACAATGTTAATGGTTTATAAAAATTAATGTAAATAAAATAATAGTAATAAACTCTTGTTAAAAAAAAAATGCATATGTAAAATTTTTATAAATGAACTAAAATAAAAACGTTAAAAAAAAAACAAAAAGAAAAACCATCGTACCTGCATTCAGTGGAGTCGCGCAATACAAACGTAGGAGTTCGCTAGTGAATACGATACGATTATTAGTTTACCTGAGCTCTGGCCTATTTGGTTGTTTATTGTCAAAGCTTGATCTGTATGAGAACAATCAGCTGGTACTATTTTTCAGGGGTGAGTTGTGAGTGATTCACCTTTGCTTCGACCCTAAATATGCGTGGACGTTTTTTATCACGACCTCCCATCAACTACATTTTGACCAATGATGGGCATTTAATTAGAAAAACCCTAAGGAAAATGCATTTTAAAAATGATTTTAATCCACACAAATTTATGGACAAATTTTTACAAATTTTAATAATTTTTTACTAAGTTGCCGATTCGGGTGCGGATGCGGATGCAAGGATCAGGTGCGTGGATGCGTGAATTTTTTTTTGGGGGATGCAGATGCGTTTATATATATATATATATATATATATTATATATGCAAAAAAATCCAAGAAATATACAAAAATAAATTATTTGATAGTATGATACTTCACCATTGACCAAGATTCAAGATATTTCATATTTGATAGTTCAACTAACAACTTCACAGACACAAATATTCAAATTGAAATAAGTTCAATAACTAATTACTCATGTTCAAGATTCCATTGCAATTTGAACTACAAAATCAAAACTTAGTTCATGATTCAATGTTCATCAATCAAGAGTCAAGACTCAAGATTCACTAATCAGATTCAAAATCATAAGGATTCTCAAGAAAATCCGCATTCTCATCATCTCCAACTTCTGCAAGTTCAAGATCATTTGAACCAAAAACGGTTCCACTTGTGCTAGATGCACCATGTGTCATGTTGGTATCATCACCATCACCTGTGATTGTAGTCAGATCCTGAAATGTTGCATCCAAGTTTACACACTCAGGGGCTACATCCCAAAGCTTGGCTGATCCTTCCTTGTATTGATCATTCTTACGTGACAAAAGACGCAAGTTGGTATGAATGTAAACCAAGTCCTCAACTTTCTTTGAGCCCAGCCGGTTGCACTTCACTGAATGGATATAGGAGTATGTACTCCAATTCTGTTCAGCAGTAGAAGAACTTGCAACTTGCATAGAGTTCACAAAATTAAACATACAAATGAAAAACAAATTAAAGAATGTTAAACACTAAATTGTAGAATACAAGTAGTAAACAAAAAAAAAAAACTTGTGAGAGGATCTTGATTGCAAGAGGTTGTAGATGCTTGTATGGTTGACCATACATGTACCACTATATAATAGCTCCCATCACCATGTTATTTTGGTCTTTTATTGCATATGGAGTAAGTCTTGTTCCCAAAGCAAATAAGCCAAATTCTAGCCTCACTTTTTCTTGCATTTCTTCATCTTGGTAGAGTCTTACAAAAGCTTTGTAGCACCCATTAGCAACTTCTTCATGCGCATATGGTGCAATTGTGTTTGGCAGAGCAAGTACTTCATTGCTATAGTACCTTGGTGTTAAGACATATGCAAGGAAGTGCAATGGGGTAGTCATCTTCTCCCAATGATGATGAATGATTGCTTCCTCTGATTGCATAAGGCTTCACATTCTGTGGGGTCATTCTCATGTGTTTGTATGGAATGTTTACCTTCTCAACCATGGTGTCCATTCCATCATACACATCCCCCAAGCAAGATGAATCTGTATCAGCAAAGCGGAGCATAGTCATGACGGGCTTGGTGAAATCCAATACAAATTGCACACGAGCCCACCAATTGTCATCCAAGACCAAAGCCTTAACCTTTTGGGCTCTCTCTAAATTTGAAGCCTTGCATATACCCCACTGGTTAGAAATAACCATTTGGCTCAAAACCTCTTTCACCTTGACAAGTCGTCTCATAACAATAGTCTGAGATGCAAATCGGGTCTCAAATACCTCAGCAAGTTAACAATATGTCAATAAATATTAAGCAAAGACAAAGTTATATATAATTTGATAATTGAACATGAACATTTTTTATTCAAATTAAATAAATAAATGAAATTTACTAATTACAATTTACCTTCAGCAACTCCAATTTGGAGAATGATCTAAATATGGATTGTGACATGTGGTGGTTCATCACAAACATTTGTATCTCCTCCCCCTCTTGGTATATTTGCTTCACCCAATCTATTTGAGTGCCAATTTATTGCATGATCAAGTTGAGGGAGTGTACAGTGCCTGGTGTCCAAAAAATATGGTCATACCAACCCTCAACCAAAGCACCTGCACCCCTAAATTTTTGGCATTGTCTGTAACCACTTGGACCACATTCTCACTACCCACCATCTCTATGGCCTCAATGAGAATTCTAGAAATGAATTGTGAATCCTTCACCTCCCCTTCACAATCAACTGCCTTCAAAAACATTGTCCTTTGGGGGACATTGTAATCACATTAATCAATGGTCAGTTTCTTGTATCTTTCCATCCATCAGACACAATAGATATACCTGAAGTTTTCCAAGAAGCTCTAATTGGTTGAAGAGCTTTGTCTATAAAAGTCCTCTCTTTTTGCAATAGAGTGGTACACACCTTTTCATACTTGGGACTTGTGTAATCCGTTGGTGCTTTATTGATGGCTGCCACCATTTCCTTCCAATATGGTGATCTTACCAAGTTGAAAGGAAGACCATTGACATAGAGGCAACGTGCAATGGCTTCATCAGCAAACTCTCTTGCCTCCATTTTAAATGCGGTGTCCAATGGACCTCTTTTGCGGGCGGTATTTTCTATTTCTTCCTCTTTCTCTCTCGGTACAGGTACTCGCAAGAATGGATGTTTGGAGGATTGAATTGGTTCAGTGGGTAATTGCGTTTTATTCTTTTTGGATGAAAGTTGATAATTTTTTTTTTGATCTTCTAACCAATTTATCAGTAGTCTCTTGTTCTTTTAAATAGGATGCTATTTGTGCGTCTGACATCCCTTTCCCACCTATGCCTTTGCACATAGCCATTCCTTTACCAGAAGGGCCCATAAAATGAAGTTTGATCCGGTAATATGAGCTATTGAATGGTTTGCCTTTGTTACTTTCACAAAATTTACACTTCCAAAGATATGAGCCACCTCCTGAAACCTGTTGTATTCTTGTTGTATGTCTCCATAAAGGAGATCCTATATCAATTTTGAAAGTATCGGCTCCTTCCCCTCCCACTGAACTTTGACTACCAGTGGTGGCCATTCTTGCACAATACAATGTAATTTCTTGCTTTTCTATAGTAAGATATTAAGAAATTAAATAAATTTAAATTAGAAAACAACTTTGAACATCAAGCAAACAAGTGCAAAAAAATGATACAAAAATACTAAAATAGATAGCTAAACTTGTTTCTTTACTTCTTTTAAAAAAAAAATTAAAAAATTTGAAAAATTTCTTTCCAAACTTGAAAAAATTCATCAAAATCTTGAAACAATCCATTAAAGGACTCAAGAATGGGATCAAATGCTTACCTTAGATTCTCAAAACTCCTTTGTGGAAGCTATCTCTTGCCCTACGAACGATCCTTTTAAAAAATAATCACTTTGCCTTCAAAATGCCAAAATGGAGACCAAATGAGAAGAGAGTCTAGCTGCAAACAAAATGAGATGAAGAATGGTTGAATGACCTCTTTTAGGGCCGTTTTAGGGTTTAGGAGCAAAAAATAGAATAAAAAAATCTAATTTGTACATGTTAAAATATTCCTTGAGTGACAAAAAATAGTAAAAAATGTTGTTTTCTGGGCATGGGCCCGTGGATGCTTCTGGATGTGCCTGGGTGCCCTGTGGCTGCCTGCTAGAAGCTCATCCTAGGCATCCGAATGTGTGTGGATACCTATGGGAGGCATTCCCACGCATCCGGATGCCTGGGATGAGCTTCTGATAGGCACCCACAGGGCATCCGCCTCTGGGTTCGCATCCGCAAGCATCCGCATCCGCACCCGCATTCGGCCTATACTTGGACGTATCGGTATCTTAGCTTTTTAATAACGTTTGCCGAATTTCAAACCTCATGGCCAATATTCGGCGAACCCTATGACTTAGTTATCTGTTATCAGTTTTATATCAGTTTAATATTTTTAGAAAACATTAAGTAAAATATTAATATTGCTATAACATAGAAAATATTAACTGTTTTTCTTATAATATTATGTTATCAGAAAAATATTTAATTCTATAATATAAAAAATATTAATTAGTTTTTTGATAACTGATAACCATTAATATTCTATGTAAAACTATAACATAGAAAATATTATCTATTTTTTTGATAACATTTTAAGTAAACAGAAAAAATGGCAATAAATATTACATGTTAAGAAAAAGTTCAATATTTTGTATGTTAAGAATATTAAATGTAAGAAACTTATTGTAATGTCCCCGTTTTTAGGCACATGGGATTCACTTATTTCTGTGACCCTCGTAGGCTAGTTGGGACATTGGAGGGGGTCGTATGGGAGGGGGTCGTATGGCAGAGCCAGTGGTCAGTTTCCACTCTGGAGGTCTGTGATGCCAGGATTGCTCTTCATTTGAGTTAGATAGACAGACTTACTTTTTATAGTAAGTGTTATTTTTGGGTGAGAGTCATGATTGCTATTTTTAGCAGGGCGCCTGTGCATTGGTATCAGTGGAGTTGTGGATTTATTTGCAGAGTTTCCTGTTTGAGGGACTTACTATTTATAGTAAGTCTATTTCTGACAGTGTCTATTTATGGCAGGGCATTATGGCGTCTGTCTCGAGCAGTGAATAGCTGCGTTGCAAGTTATTCCTCCGGGAGATTTAATAAGCTATTTGATAATTGATGATTATTAATTAAGTTATACTTAATTAATAATTAAAGAGCTCATTAATTATTGCTAAGTTATTAAATGATTATTTAATTGGGCGCCAAATGTAAGGAGGAATAATAATTTTATATTATTATTCAAAGTTATACTTTGCATTTAAATTGTAATATGTGGTTAAGTTATGCAAAGTGTCTTTGAGAAGATAGAGTTCGATTTGTATGGAGAAGTTATAAATACCATATGAAGAGAAATTCAAAGATATTCTTGAGACATCATTTTTACGAGTTTGGTGATTTGGTGTGAAGTATGGAACCAAGGGTTTCAGTTTCTTTGATCTGAAGAATGTGAATTCTTCCAGATGTCATTGCACTTTGAATTAGCGATTTTGGGCAGGTGAATTGTGCCTGTGATGGTCTCACCTCATAGATCATATTTGTGCTTAAACCATGCTCAGTTTGCTGGAAGAGTTCCAGTGTTTTTCCTTAGGGGCCCGTTTGGTAGCAGGAATTGGACCGGAATTGGCATTATCTAATTCTGGATAATGCCAAATTCCATGTTTGGGTCCTTGGAAAAAAATGGAATTGGAATTCCGAAATTCTCATTTTGCCCCCAAAATGGGAATATCAT
>MU225022.1:619400-650073 GCA_018584345.1 Thuja plicata | reverse complement strand
GACACTACTGATGCCAGGTAAAAATCTATGATTCTAAATTCTGATTTCTAATTCTCTTACCATTTTACATTGATAAAGTCAAAGTTATAGAATTGATTTTTAAATTTTCTTGTTTCAGATGCATGGTAGGAGATGTTTGGTACTAAAGTGCCAAATCTACAGAAGATTGCGATTCGTATCTTGTGCCAGCCATCTAGTGCTTCAAGATGCGAACGCAATTGGAGTATGTTCGAGCATATACACTCGAAGAGGCGCAACAAGTTGTCAGTGAAAAGGTTGAATGATCTTGTGTTCATTCATGACAACCTTCGCCTTCATCACATACAGATCTTGGGCACTGACACATCTCCTATCAAATTAGAGGAGGTTGATCCACAAGCTGAATGGAACACAGAGATTGATGATCCTGTCTTCAGTGATGAAGACTTGGAATGGGTTGATCAAGTTGATCGAGAGGCGGAGGCAGTGGCAATGGCAGAGAAGGCGAGGAGACCCAGTGGATGACCCTGAGCCTGATGGATCTGACTTCGAGGATGATGAGGAGTATGAGGATGGGGATGATGAGGATGCCACTAAGGGCCAGCCTCAGACACAGGGAGAGAAGATGGCTGCACAATCTTCCATGACCTATCTTAGGCGTACTCGTAGGAAGACACTAGGATAGGCTGCTGTGAGCCTAGTTTTGATACATGTTTTGAACTTTTGATTCCATGGATTTCATATTCCATGAATATTGTAGACATTTGACAGTGAAACTATTTATATTTCAGTTTCTAGTGTGTTATTTAGTTTAACAATTTATAACTTTTTACTTTCGCGATCTATGTAAAGTTGTAAACTTGTATATGTGTGCAAAGTAGCTTCTATTTATCTCAATTATTGTGTATTTGATGTTAATTGACTAAATGATACATGAAAAATGCTTTAAATCCTTAAAAATCTTTGAATTTCTTGGGTTTTTCGATTTGCCGAGTCCTTGCCGAGTCCGGCCACCGAGGCCGAGTCCGAGGCCAATCCGACCTTGCCGAGTCCGAGGCGAGTTACTTTGCTTAAAACAGTGGGTTTACTATTAGTTTGTGGAGAGAAATCAAAGGCTTGCAATTGTAGATTGATTAGGGCAGATTGCGTATTAATGATGCATTATTTGGAGGCTTTGAAGACGTAGCTGATATCATTGAATAGCTGTAGCCATATATAAATCAGTGCACCAGGTTATTGGGTGCGATTTCACCTACCCAAGACTGCAAGAATTAATTGAATGTGGGAAGGATGGCGTAGGAGAGAAAAGAAGCCAACCACTGTCTCTACATGCACAAATAAATTTGTAGCAGCTTGTGACTGGAATAAATCAGGTTCTTTATGCAAAATAGAATTTGCTTTTTGCTTGTATTCATCTCAGAAATAAGTTATTATTGTGTTTGGCAATGCATTGTGAAAATAAATAGAAGTTGCAGCAGTACTTTGATTGTATTCAAGATTTCAGTTTTAGTTACTTTCTTTTAGTTCAAAACCCTTATTGAAAATCACAAAATGTCTCAAACATAGCAAAACAAAACAAACAAAAACAGTTCAGCAGTTAGGGCCGAAGGGTTCTTACATTGGTATCAGAGCTTGCCTGCAAAGTGTTTGACCATATGTCAAACATCCAAAATTAAACCACAGTCTAGTGTTGTCAGAGTTAGAACTGCAAGGGGTTCTTACATTCGTATCCGAACAGTTTCCTGCCATCTTGTTGGGGTGGAAATCATTGAGCTCAAACATTTATTTTGAGTGACCAGCACTCTTGCAGTTGTATAGTCATGGAAAAATCGAGGAGATTAATTAAATAGAGAAACCAGTTGAACAACTTAATGAAAGAATTGGATAAGCTTAGACAAAGTCAGGAAAGGATGGGTGAATTGCTTTCACACCCGGCAACAATAAACAGATTAGTACGGTATATGACTTCTATGTTTAAGGGGTCTACGTCACAAAAGAAAAAGGAGGTAAACACTAATACAAATAATTTAATCAGTGCAAAGGAAGCAATGGAAAATAAGGTGAGATTTGAGGAGAGTGTTGGTACTTTCAGTGCTCCAGAAGTTGTTATAACAATTCTGATTTTTATGACAGCAGTCCTTTGTTTGAGCCTATTGATGGCGTTGATGACAGAGCAAGTGCAGATGTTGTTGGTGCCACCTTGAGTTTTGACTCGCATGATGAGTGTTAATTTTGCGGATTGCATGGAAAATGCGAGTTCTTGTAATTCTGATTTCTATGATAGCAACGAGATGTGTTTGCATCAGCTTGAGATAGCAGAGGGTTTATGGGTGGATGATGTTGGTACTCGTGATTTGGGTACCACTCATGATATTTATGAGGACGACTCATGCTGGAGTGAGTTTGATTTGTCATATCAGACCTTACAAAATGAATGAGAGAATTCATTGGCTGGTGATATGTCCCAGGATCGTGACTTGCAGGACTTGCAGTTACATGAGGAGTGGGAACGTGTGAGGAGACTGATATAGCAGTCTTTTCCACTTTATCAGATGAGTCACTTGTTGAGGTGCCTAGTAGCAGTGCCTCGATTGTTGATGTGTGCATTGATGATAACACACATGATGATTTTGATCATTAGGTGAGCATTGTGGATACAACTTCCTATCACAGTGCAGATTGTGGGTCAGAGAGCTTACATGGGGACAAGCATATTCAAAGACATCATGTGACCGGGCAGTTGAAGGTGTGTGATAGTTAGATTGCTACAGCCTTAGAGCATTATGATGTTGCACGTCAGATGTTAGCTGTATTTGGTTGGGGTGCTCCTATGTCAGATGAGCACAGTGATAGTGATTTTCCTTGATAGAGATCCATTCATTACGAGAGGTTTTCAAAATAATGAAACATAATTACTTGCAGTTATTAGTTGACAGAGACTACCTTCTTGAGTGGGGTTGCACTTGTTATGAGGCACTGAAGGGGAAGGAAGAGGAGGTTGACGAGCTCACTCATGAGCTTGGGGCAACTACAGAGGTATAGGAGAGCACCAAGTTGGCTCTTCAGGAGTCCTAGTCACGGTTGGATGAGGTTACCGTGGAGTTGAGCCGAGTGAAATCTTCATTAGCTATAGATTCAGTTTAGTCTTCTACAGTGACTGTTGGTGATGAGTTGCCACCCACGGGTTGTAGTGAGGATGTGGCTACATCCATCACGTATTTAGGTGTTGTGGACACAATTGGGATGAGTACCTTGGTAGAGAGTTGTCGAGAGCCTTTGGTTGTGTCAGGCTCTCTAGTAGCCAACACATTGATAGATGATGCCGGGCAGGTCATTGAGAGTTCATTCTGATTATGTTAGCGAAAGTGTTTGAGCTCCCACAAGAAAAGAATAAAAGAGACTTAAGAGCTCATTCTGATTATGTTTTATGATTATTATTGAACTTTGGTTGATTTTTGCTCTTGCTTGGAGAACGAGGGTTTCTACTTGCAACCGCCATTGGAGAACGAAGTTTTATTCTGTGTATATCCATTTGAACCATTGAGATATCTGATCCAGTTACAATTGGATGAGGTTACCATGGAGTTGAGCCGAGTGCAGTCTTCACCGGCTATAGATTCAGTTCAGCTTCCTTCAGTGGTTGTTGGTGATGAGTTGACACCCATGGGTTGTAGTAAGGATGTTGCTACATCCATCACATATTTAGGTGCAGTGGACACAATTGGGATGAGTACCTTGGTAGAGAGCTGCCGAGAGCCTTTGGTTGAGTCAGGTTCTCAGTAGTCAACACATTGACAGATGATGCAGGGCAGGTGATTGAGAGTTCTTGTGATGTAGAGGTGGATTCGTCAGTGAGTTGTGTGACAGTTCATGACACTACTCCATCTTCTTCACAAGATATATGCAGAGTATCACCCGATTGGGAGATTGACTCTCATGTTTGGTTGTTTCCTTCCTCTGGAAACAACCTTAAGTTATAATTTTATATTATAACTTAAGTCACTTAAGTGAAGGGTCAATTTATCATAGATGGGGTCAAGTGAACAATTAATTTTAAAAGAATTATTTGTGCACCAACTATAGAGTTTTAAGTGAAAAGAATTAAAAAGTGGGAATATATCTTTTATTCCACATTGGCCAGGAAAGTGTTTGAGCTCCCACAAGAAAAGAATAAAAGAGACTTAAGAGCTCATTCTGATTATGTTTTATGATTATTATTGAACTTTGGTTGATTTTTGCTCTTGCTTGGAGAACGAGGGTTTCTATTTGCAACCGCCATTGGAGAATGGAAAATTTTCAGTGTTGCAGCCATTGAGTTGGTGAAATATCTAGTGAATTTGGCATTCAAGAGAGCTTCATTCAGGAGTTCTATTTGTTTTTAAAAGTGAAGAATTTCATCTAGGGTTGAAACGATTGAAAGTACCCGTGAATAGTGATGCTACAACACTTGTGAACAGTAGTTGCTACCGTACCTTCCTCTTGGCACTTGGGGTTTATATCAAGCAATGGTTAAAGTTTGTCAAGTGCAGATTGCATACTTGTAGGAGAATATTTATGGGACTTTGATTGCTGGTTTGCAGCTCCAGAATTTGCCGTCATAACAGTTTTCAGACCTGCAGTTCATTCCAGGTTTTATTCTTCATATATGCAAGTATTTACATTGTGAGTCTGAAGCATAAGTATTGAAATTCATATCAGCTATTAGGGCATCTATATGAGCTTATTTGTGATATAAACAATCACTAGTTTCATCATTGAATCGGAGTTGTAATCAATCATTTCATATCAACAAATCATAGTTTTCAAATTTAAATAAAGTTGAAAATTGCATACCAACTGTTTGTCTTAATGACAAACTGCTGTAGGTTATTACTTCAATCTCTTTCAGTGAAAGGAAGTTTGGAGTTAACGTGCCAAGTGTTTGTAATAATGTCCACTAAGATGGAGGAGCATTACTCATGTCAATTCAGTCATATATATATTCTTTGAAAGATTGCATCTAGTTGCAGCATTGCATTCCCTTTATTTTTGTCTTTAGATTACTTCTTTGAATTCTTTTCAATAATCAAAACAAGCAAAAATACACAATACATCAGTTGAGCAACAAATTGGAAGGCTAATAGACAAGTGCTTGACAATATTCCTTGGAGCTCAAATAAGCAAAACAAGGTCAGATTTACCAAGGGACACTACATTGGTATCAGAGCATTGCATGTATGCCAATTGTTTGAGTAAATGTGTTGAGTGAAAGTACAAGTTGGGAGTTAGAACATGCAGGGGTTCTTACATTGGTATCAGAGCATTGCATGTATGCCAATTGTTTGAGTAAATGTGTTGTGTGAAAGTACAAGTTGGGAGTTAGAACATGCAGGGGTTCTTATAGTAGTATACATTGAGGAATATGAGATTCCTCCCACCAGACTGAATCTGAACGTTGCCCTTGCCGACAACAGTATACTCTTAACCTCCTCCAAATATGACTGAATCAGTAAAGGCAGTAAAATTTGTAAACCAATCTCGCCTGTGAGTGAAATGTCGAGTAGCACTAGAATTTATATACCAGGCAGAAGATTTCACATGGTCTGTAGGTCTTTTAGCCATGAAGGCGTTAAAGGCAGACTCTTTCTGCTCTGTGTGCTCATCAAGGCGGCGATATTCGAAGATTGTCAACATGCGCTGCGTCCAGGTATTATAATTTTTGCCGTTGAATCTCTGACTGCCTTCCAACATTAAGTTGGTCAATGATGCCATCTTGCACGTTTCCCAATGCACATAAAACCAAAAAACAGTGAAGAGGTAATAGAACAAAAAGATGAAACAGAGGTAGATGCAGGTACAAACTTCAAAAAACAATGATGAATGGTGGGCACGGATTTCAAGAAAAAACTCTGACTAACCCAGAAAAATCCGATGAAGACCCAGAAGAGCTCTCAAAAAACCCAAAAATAATTTGTAATCGAAATAATTTTTTGACTGACACAAAAATTGAGGCACGGAAAATGAGGCACCTAGAAAAAATTGAAAGAAACCTAGTTGATATCTCGAAACCAAGAATATGGAATCAGATCTCAGGGCCATCAAGAAAATAGAGAGTTTCGAATGAAAACCTAGCCAGCTGAAGATGAGCAAAATCTAAAATATAAATGGTGGACGATTGTCTGAGACTACAAAGAAATGGCAGATAACCTTCGTGGGAGCAGAAAAATGACTACACAAAGGGTCATTTATATCATATAAACAAAAAACGACCGTTGTTTTTGAAAAAAATGGACTGAGAATCTAAAAAAAAAGACTTGTGATTTTTGACAAATGTAGGCCAAAGACGGGGTCTTTTACAGAATAACGACCAAAGAACTAGGTCGTATGTGTGTGAGAGAGCCGCGTCGAAAGTGAAGAGGGTCAAAAAAACTGTTGAGCAGCATAAACGTCCCACAAAATGACCAAGAAAAGGCCTCACGCGGGATACCTGGATATGGCACGCCATTACTGAGAAAAAAGTGTGCTGGAATGGTTGAAAAATCCTAGTCGGGTTGCAAAACAAGTTCCTGCGCATCCCAGAAAAATAATTTTGAAAAATTTTAAACAAATAATTTCAGGTAAGAAATTATAAATTTTTCGAAAAAAGTATTAGCTTTGATACCATATTAGCCAAGTAATTGGTAAAATACTTGATGTATTAACAAATGATCGAAGAGATCATTATAAAGAATTTTACAAATGTACAAAATAGAAAGTTTCTAATAAGAAACTTAAGAAGATCGTAAAAATGATCCTATCTACATAATATACAAAGATATACAAAGATGACCATTAAAGTAATAAAATAATAATATTCTAATAGGTGAATATGGAGATCCTTACAAGGAATCACACCAATTCAATTTTTAATGGTGGCTTTGGGGTGAATGTACTTTTAAAAGACATTTGGAGAAGTCTCAACAAGTTGACCATTTGACCACCAACTTTTCAACTAGTGGGTGTAGATTAACAAGGTATTAAGGTACTTAAAGTTTTAATGGGACAAGAGTTGATTGTTTGAACCCAATCACTTTATTTGAACTTTATGATCATTTCATTAAGGAAAAATATCTAAGGATACATTATTGGGTCAAGGTTGGCTAGCAGTAGCCAAAGTTGATCACAATCGAAAAAAGAATACAATCTCCATTGAAAATAAGGGTTAGAAGTTTGTAATTGATTTAAAGAACCACGCCATCATCGAGGAAGCAACTTCCTTGGAGTCGTCAGATTTAGAGTTTGGAGAAGAACAAAGAATTAAGTTCTGATGGAACCAAACAATGAAAGAATTCTAGAGTTACAGTCATGTTTCGAGGATGAAACAAATTTTCTTTGTAGCCTTTTGCATTGGCAAATGGAGGATTATGACACATTTCCATCAAGTTGTATTTTTTTTCAAGATACAACTCTCAGTGAAGAGCAACTGATGAAAGCATGCAAAAATACAAACAGAAAATCAGAGAGTATGAGAGAAAAATATTTAATGTGGAGCATACACATATTGGTCAAATCAAATCAGCTTCACAAAAAATTTATAGAAAAAAATCAGAAAGTAAAGAAAGATTAGAATAGAAAAGGATAAAATTAGAAGTCAATGAAAAATATAAGAGGGATGATTATAAGGTTTGGCCACTTAATTTTCAAGCTGTACAACAATGTATACTAATGTTGCATTCGACGAACTGAATGAATGGTAGCGAGGGTCAAACAAAGTCATTTGATTATTGCATTGTATGACAAAGTTAAGGTGATCTTGAAGAAGGAAACATATTGTAAAGTGAAACTTATAAGGAGAAAATTATTAAGAAAAATCTATAAGCGTAATAAATATAAAGTACTACCAACATTCTATAACATTGTATGGCAGAATAAGATGGTAATAAGATTTAACTTTCGACAACATTTTTAATACCATATGGTCTCCGCTTTATGTCATCATGTAGAAACCAAGGCAATTGAGTTTTTTAAACATCACACAGAGGCAAGAGAACCTCAAAATACATATCGTAAGGTAGATTCGATATTGATGTCATTCAATGCATGAGGCTCAATGGTCTTTCTACATCGTATAGCTGTCCTCATTAATACACATCGTACAACAACTATCTTTCATTCGATAGTTTGTAATGTGTAGCATATGGCCTCATAATGTATGGAAAATCCTTGGCGTTCAAAGTACAAGATCACAATGTACAACAGGAGTGGCAATGACATCATAACGTGTTGTGAGAGTGGTAGGACATACGATGACAGTTGCATCTCATTGTGTAGTGGCTTTAGAGGTACATTGTATGACATTCATAGTGAACAAGGAAGTTCTTTTTTGTACAACAATATTGGCAAGTTTGGTATTCTATATGATAAACTTGGGGACTTCACATCGTACGTAGGCATAGAACGAACATTGCATGCTGTAAGTGATTGAGTGTACAGTCACATGTCGAATGCATCTCCAACGTAAACAACCTTCATTGCCCTCCATTATTTGCCTCAAATACTTGTAGTTTGGGCATTAACCTCTTCCTTCTGTGAAACATTGTGTTGGTGTTTAAAAGTGTTTATGCTTTGAAAGCCACCAATATACCTTGAGACTGATTTTAGGAGTGGTTAGCTCCAAGTGTGAAAGCTCTGCAAAGTAACTGGACCAACTATAGGGACAAGACTGCCCTCTGCACTTCTGGCTCTGCAAAACCAAGGCGGGTACACCTAATCCATATAAAACTCAACTCTTTACAACTACTTATACTCTGGATTCAAACAACAGATAATGATAAGAAAGTACTAAATGGTAACCAGGCATTCATTGACTCTCCATTACCATGGTAGGACAGCAACAAACAACTGTATAATGTAAAGAATCCTGTAATGAGTTTGTTTTGACTTTTGGGACAGAATATAGCCAAACCTATTAGACATATATCTCAAAAGCATATACTAGTTCTAGATCACTGCCTTATCCATTAGGCAAAACCTCAAAACAAATACTGAAAACTGAAACCAACATACTGGTCAAAGACTCATAACCATAAACATAAATATCCCAGACCACACACTGCTTATAGTATCCTTATGTAGATAACTAAATGAGCTTATGTTATATCCAAAGCATTTAAATTTGATATTAGATCAAAGACTTATGGAATACAACATATACATAAGCAAATCTTATGCAACGAGTCAGAAAAATAAAAAATCAGAAGATAACACAAAGGAGAGACTTAAAATTTGAGGAAACTTATATTAAGTATGATGAAATCTAGTTTCTGCATCAATATGACAAGGAAAATACACAATACAATTATTTGCAAAAGATCATAAGAACTTTCTACTCTGTCTTAATACAGTTTGAAAAACATTTACTATATCCTAGACTGGAAACAAATATAGGCCTAATGCTCTCTACTTTCCCAATTCTCGAACCCTTATTAAATGGTCTTGGAAATCACTTTATAGGAACAGGAATTGCAACAAGCTTCAGACCATTTAGGGTTAGGGTTTACAACTCAGTCATATCAAGCATTAAAAACATTCAATTCATTCAACTGTCTGCAATCAAGTTGAAACCCTATATTTCACTCTAATCTGTGCAAATCTGATTTGAATCGGTAGCCATACTTCTCGGGATGTAAAAACAGAACCATGAAGTCTAAAATTTCCCAAGCCATGACACGGAGAGCAACTCAATCATAAATGCAGAAAAGACGAAGCGCCGCTTTTAGTTTTTTCAATCTGATCATAAACCCCAACTGTCAATTCTGGACACAAAAAAACTCCGCATTATCAGATTTCAATCCCTACACCTTCCAACAGCTGTGCAATATCGACCCAAAAGATCAGATCGAGGCATTTATGGCTCTGAAACAAAATCTTAGTCCACTGACATGAAACCCTTTGAGAAATAGTTTTAAATATTGAAAATTAGTTATAACGGTCACAGGTGGCGCAGAACAAGATATGGACGGTCAAGATCAAGACTTATCTCCATTTTAAAACACGGTCGTGGATCCTTTTAAGTTACCCGAGCACATGCCTAGATCCTGCCAGGTGGCACGCTGTCGCGATGCCTTATACATTAGATATCGAGCATCTGAACCTTATCTTTAACTTGCCTCTAACCCGAGCACTTCAATCCTTCGCTATCCCCTTTGTATCTCTGAATCTCCAAGAACCTGGCTTGACTATGGTTTTATTCCGAGATTCAGAGATCAAGCTTGCTCCAAGTCACTGAACAAATTTCTTAACTCTAGTCACATTTTGAGAATCAACGACTACCCTTTGATCTGCTTGATATGAAAACACATGGCACCATCCTGTCATAAACTCTGAGCAAAAAACTTAACCCTGGCTTGATTACGAGATTTAGAGATCAAGGTATCTCTGAATCGCAGAACACTTTGTCTTGACCCTTGGTTTATCTGGGGATGGAGAGATAAAGGTAATCTCTAAGTCTCCGAATGCTTGACCTGACTCAGTTTATTCAGAGATTGAGCGATAGCCATTGATGTTATTTGTCTCTTGGTTCATTTCTCATGATCGCTGAATCCCTCGCTTGACTTTGACTTTCTTGCAATCCAGCGCCAGCCGCACATCTGAGTCTTGATCAACGATCCATACTTGATCTCAGCAAACCTTACTTAACGCAGACCCAATTCAGAGATCCAGCAACCAAGCAATTCTCATGATCTCTGAATAAAAATCTTAACTCTGGTCAAGTCTCGAGATTCAGAGATCAACTTATCTCTGAATCGCTGAATGATTATTTAACTTGACTTTGCTCGACCCAAGTTCGATCTCGAGATTCAGAGATAAAGGCAATCTCTGAATCTCCCAATAATTTATTTGACTTGGCTTAAAACACGAGATCAAGCGACAACCCCATATCTCTCCTTGCATTGACGGTCCTGACTTAATCTCAAAATATTTGACTTAACCGCATATTTGTTCTGAGATTCAGAGACCAAGCTATCTCCAAATCACGAGATGTAACTTCACTTAACTTGGACAAACCCAGGTTCCATTACGAGATCTGGAGATAAACTGAACCGCCAAGTCGCCAAACATAAGTCATTAACCTTGAGTTGATTTGGAGATTCAGCGCACACCACACGATTAAATTGCATCCACGGCTCGGACTTAATCTCAGAAAAGAACTAACAAATTCCCTCTTGACAAGACACTTGGCGAACAGGCACTTTGCCTTGAAGGTTAAAGTAACTACATCATCGGCATTGAGGCAAAGCGACGTCCGTCGGATGAAAACTAAACTGATCTACTTTTATCTTCACTTAAGTCCTCTGATCTGGCCCGCCACTTTCGATGTGGCATTTTGTTGCATTGGCTTGAACATTAAAAGGTCTGCAGCTTCCGCTTTAAGGCATAACGACCGCTGCATGATCAAAAAGATTTGACGGTACACAAAGTTGCCGTTACCTTTTGAAAAATGCTGACATCACGAGATCCGACTTGGACAGATGGCATCATGGCGTGATGCCTTGATGAATAAAAGGAGATCATCTTTGCGATCAAGGCACAATGCCTGCCGTAGGATTAAGAAAGACATGCTCGGCAGATACAAAACATAAAGTGTTTGGGGACTTAAGAACTTAGGAAAAATTAAAAGGGAACCTTGCTTAGGACTTAAGAAGAAAAGTGGCCTTGCCGACGACGACATAAAACACATGACTTAAGTGTTTTAAGTGGCATGAAAAGGTAATGACGAAATATAACAGGCTATTGAGGGTTTAGGGCTTTAGGGTTTTTTGCATGAAAAAGGAACAAGGGTTTATGTCCAGAGACCTGAAACAATGCAAAACCAGAAGTAATACCCTGGAACCAATGAAAATTTTGACAGGGCTAATAGTGGTTCCGACTGGGGATGTATGTCTCTTGTAGGCATAACAAGGATTCAAAATTTATGGGATAAGCAGACCACCTACTGGAAAAGAAACCTATGCTAAAGCAGCTAAAAACAACAGGAAGAATATGTACAAACTTACTAGCTCACGGATTTTCAAAAATTTAGAAGTAAAACTTCAGGAATTGTCCATGAACCGACAATTCGAGCAAATTTCGAGTTAAGTCCTTTAAAATATATGAATCTGAACCCCACCTGCTATCAATCATGTATGGTCCTGGCCAGATAGGATCAAACTTACCATGTTTTCCTTTGTCCTCCATTCTGGCATTCCACATTAGAACTTAGTCATCAGTCTCAAATTTTCTAACAGTGGTTCTCTTGTCAAACAAATCCTTGTATTGCAACTGCAACTTGACATTTCTGTCATGTGCTTCCCTTCTTGATTCATCCAGTTGTATTAAATCAGCCATTCTAATCCTCATATCATCATCTAATTCATCATCATATTCTTGGACAAATTTGTTCATCAGCAACAAGTTATTTTGGGGTAACCTAGCATGGATACCATAAAGTAAACCAAAAGGTGCACAACCAATAGCCCTTTTTACTGTTACTCTATCAGCCCACAGTGCTAGTTGCAACTTTGAATCCCAGGCCCTTTTGTTCTTATCTATCACTCTTTTCAAAATCTTTATCAAGCTCTTATCACTAGATTCAGCTTGACCATTTCCCTGTGGGTGATATGGGGAAGAGTAAGAAAATTGGATCCCATACTGTTGGTAGAAGTCATTAAACTCCTCAGATCTAAAGCACATTGCATTGTCTACCACAATAGTCTCTGGACAACCAAATCTAGCTAGGATATTTTGCAACATAAAATCAGTAATAACTTTACTTGTGGCTCTCTTAGTGGGAATTGCTTCCACCCAATTGGTAAAGTAATCAATTGCCACTAGTATCCATGAATGACCTCCACTAGATTTGTTAGGAATCTCTCCAATGAAATCCATTCCCCATTTTTGAAAAGGTGCCTCAACTGTAACAGGCTTCAAGGGCAAACTCCCACTAAACTTAAGCTTACCTGCAAATCTTTGGCAAGCATCACATTTTCTAACATAATTATGGGCATCCTTGAAGATAGTAGGCCACCAAAAACCAGATCTTATAATCTTGTGTGTAGTAGTCTTAGCCATATAATGGCCCCCACATGCACCATTGTGCATTTGTTCCAACAGGTTCTTGGATTTGTCATAATCTACACACTTGAGCAATACTCCCTTATTGCTCCTCCACCACAGTTGTCCCTGAATTATTGCATACTTAACTGCATGCAACTTAATTGTTCTTCCTCTATTTTCATCCATATTAGGGGGTAGTATCATTTTTTTTAGGTATCCAATGATATCCTTATATCAACCACAACAATCCATATCACAGATATAGGGCCTTTGTTCTTCTAGCATATCTATATGATTAGCATCTAAATTGCTCTGAGCCATGGAATTTGCAAGTCCTAGGCCTCTGACCAATTTTTTGATATGAATGTCAATGTTAAATTCTTGGATCCTGTTTATCCATCTACACCTCCTCCCTGAAACTTCTTGTTGGACTAGAATGTCCTTCACAACAACACTAGGCACATAAGCAATTATAGTTACTCCTACCAAATAACATCTAAAAGCTTTGACAACTTTGACCAAAGCATAGGCCTGTTTTTCCATGATGTCATACTTCAGTTCTGCTGCTTGCAAGGACTTACTAAAAAAAGAGATGGGCTGTTCAAAACCCTCTGAGCTCTTTTGTAACAATGCCGCAGCAACAATATTGTATGAAGCAAAGGAGAATATCTGCAAGGGCTTGTTATAATCAGGTGTTCTTAAAACAGGAGCATCTTTGATAGCTTGTTTAATACCTGAAAAGGCCTTAGATGCTTCTTCATTCCATTCCACCTTGGCTCCTTTCTTCATCATTTTTGAAATTGGAATACTGGTTTCTGCAAAGTTTGTAACAAATCTCCTTAGAAAATTAACCCGTCCAAAGAAAGATTGAATGCCCTGACATTCTTGGGCTGAGGGATTTTATCAATTGCATCTACCCTTTTAGGGTCAATTCCAACTCCATCTTTAGATACAATATGGCCTAAAAGTTTTCCCTCTGTCACCCCAAAAACACACTTCTTTGGGTTAAAAGAAACCCCATATTCCAATGCTCTTATAAAGATTTTCTCAAGATGATCACAGTGTTGATCCTCTTTTGCTGAATAAACAGTAAGATCATGCTGATAGACTGCTAGAAACTTATTTATAAAATCTTCAAACGCCACATCCATGGTTTTCTGAAAGGTTGCCCCAACATTTGTCAGACCAAAAGGTATTCTGACATACACAAATTCCCCAGGGTGTGGTGAATGCAGCCTTGAATTCTTCTGATTCCTTGACCATGACTTGGTTATATCCTGAAACTCCATCCAACATAGACATCAATTCAGATCCAATGACTCTTTGTACCATAGCTTCCATATTGGGCAATCCATAATTGTCCTTCAATGAATTGATATTTAAATTTTTGAAGTCTACACAAAGTCTGATATCACCATTTTTCTTTTTGACTGGTACCAAATTGGATACCCATGTTGAATGTCTAATAGGCTTTATAATTCCAGCATCCCTCATCTTCTTCAATTCTTCTTGCATCTTGGGAGTTAGAGTGGGATTGACAGGTCTTAACTTCTCTCTGAAAGGCTTTGTGCCTTCCTTTAAAGGAATCTCATGTTGGAAGAGATCTTCTCTGTATGCATTTAAGTCATCATAAGACCATGCAAAGACATGTTTATATTTCTTGAGAAGATCAACTAGCAACTCCCTAAGTTTAGGGGACAACTTCCTACAAACATATACTTTCTTAGGAGCTTGGCCTATCCCTAAATTTACCTCCTCCAAATCCTCAGGATTGTTCATAGTGCTTGTGGAAAAGAGCTTGTCCTTATTATCAAAGGATCTCTCAAGCACAACCAATCCCCTTGGAACCTTATTTGACTTCAGTTGAAGAGCCTCTTTACCAAGAATACTATCTTTTCCATCCAGGGTCTCCACAAAACCTCTGAAGTCCATCTCTTTAGTTCCAAAGTTTGATTCACAAGATAAAAATCTCAAATTGTCCAGGTCATCTTCAAAGACTTGCCAACTTTCAACATTGTTTGGAATGGAAGGCCTGGATTGAACCTTTATTTTAGAGATTCCAGCAAATGTAATGTCTTCTGACCTCAAAGCAATATTGGCCAGCAAGCCTGCCATTTTGTTCTGACTTCTATCCATCCAATCAATGCCAAATGCATCAAAATTTTCAATTTCATCCCAAACAACGTTTCTATACTACTTTAGCCTCTGATTCTTTAAAGCATACTTGGACCTTGTTTGAGAATTGACTAATTTAGAGTCTCCAATTACTCTGAGATTTCTAATCTTGTGTCTTGAGGCTAACCTTAGACCTATTAACAAAGCCTCATACTCTGCAATATTATTAGTGCATGTGAACAACAAAGTGAATGAGAACTTGAAGGTCTTACCAGTAGAAGCTATCAACAAAACTCCTGCACCAGCTCTTTCTTTTGAGCTTGCACCATCAAAGTGCGTAGTCCATAAATCATTTTTGTCTGCAAGATTATCCTTTTCCTCAGATAAAAATATATGCTGGACTTCTCCTTCAACCTTCCTGTCTTGCACTTGGAAAGATCCAATATTAGTATCCAAGAAACAATTCATATCTTCATCCTCATTTTCCTCAATCATGTGAGGAGTTCTAGTCTCCCTGGATACCTTAACATTTTTACCAGCAATATCAAAAGTTGCAAAAGATAAGTCATATTGAATACTTCGTCCCATTGAAGCACTCCATTTTCTTGATAATAGCATTTCATATTGGGGTGGAATATCAACCACTAGGACACTCATTGTGAACACCTTCTTTGGATATGCAGCCAATCTATAAGGCAAAGCCTTAATAGTACATATGACAAGCACCTCTCTTGAGTCCATTGCCTGACATCTTCCATGAGAATTATCAACCTGCAGTCCCATTGACTTCATTATTTCTGCGGGCATCACAGTATTGGATGCTCCTGAGTCAATCATGCAATTTTTAAGCATCTTGCCATAAATAACTAATGTCAAGAAGAAAGGATCCACAGTTCCCAAAGGAAAGTTCACATGATTTGTATTCAAGAAAATCTGTGGGATCTTGGAAACAACTTCTTCTGTCTCTTTCGCCTTATTATCAGATTTATCTCGTTTGTTTTTCACCTTTTCAACATCTTCTGGTTGTTTAAAACTTGTGGAAGAAACACCACTTAACAATGAGAGGACCTTCTCCTTGTGTTCCCCTATTCTCATCATTTCCAATAGTGGGACCTTAACAGTTATTTGTGTTAAGAATTGCCCCATATCAACAGGGGTGTACTTTATGTCAGAGATGCTTCGCTTCATGGTGACAACATGTTCATCTTCCACTTGAGTAGCCAAGTTTGGATCAATTCCTTTATTATCCTTTTGAAAAGAAGAAAAATTCATCTTTGGCATCTTTATTTTTATTTTATGGACAACATTTGGACTTTTTGGTTTGACCTCTTTTCTAACCTTTATTGTCTTCACAGCCTCAACTGGTTTCTCTTTCTCTTGTGTTTTCTTAGGGTGTGCTCTTGTTTCCTTAGTAAACATACCAGCTGGCCTGCCATTTGCATTACCAACTGTCCTATTTCTCAAATTATAGTTACCCCTGGCTTGGGTAACCATGTCTGCAGTGATTTGTGCAATCTCCTCATCTGAAGGTCTTCTTAATACAACAGGTTCTTTACCTCTTTGAACATTGCACCTTATGTTATCAATGTCTGCTTCCTCTTCATCAGATGAAAACATATCCTGACTTTCAATTTGATCATCAGATCCTTGTTCACTCCTCAAGTTTGAGAAAGTCATTGCACAACCCCTGGCATCATATAATTCATCTTCTCCTTCCCCCTCCTAGCTTGCTTCATTTGCATATGTGTTCAAAGCAATAACACAATAGTCAGGACTATGTGGGGATTGACAAGACGTGCACCATGAAACATCATCAACCATGTTAATAGAGTTTCTTTGCAGAGGATTAGGAGTCCTATCATCAGGCTTGTCTTTCTTTTGTGGGAGAATAGGTTTCCCACCCTTCCATTGGGTAGTTTTGCATTCTTGGTGGCTGATTAAAATTGTTATAGGATGGCCTATTATTACTTGGAGCTCTAGCATTTTTACTTTCTCTAGGCTTCAAATCCTTAATGTCACTTAGAAGCTGCTTCATATTGACCTCCTCCTTAGGTTTGGCATTAGAAGGTCTATCTGATTCTTTTCTAGCAGGCTTCCAATCATCTCTTCTACCCAACTTTCCGGACACTCTCCTGTTAGTCTCAATGTTGACAACTATTTTATAAGCTTCTCTGATGGTTTTAGGATTCTTGTCTCTTAGGAGGTATCCCATTTTAGAATCAAAAGCATTCAGATAAGTAGCCAGACAAATTTTATCATCAAGCCTCATAACTTGAAAAAGTTTATGCATAGCTCTTTGAAATCTTATGTTGAATTCCACAACATCCTCATTCAGATTCTTCTTAATATTATTGAATTCGTTTAACATGAATCCCTCATTGGTCTTATCACCGTATTGCTCTTTAAAACAATCCATTAGTTCATCCATTGACCCCACAGAATTGTAAGGTAACTCTCTGAACCAATCCCTAGCATCCTCTAGTAAAGATTGAACAAAAAGTTTCATTAATACATCCTCGTGCATAATTTCATAGTCATCCATCATATCAACAAACTTCTTTAAGTGTTCTTCACACGTGTTTACATTATTCCCAGCAAATTTGGGAAGTCTATCTTTAATTTCACTTGGAACTATATTAGGATAACCATGAACATTATGAAATGAAAATTGTTTGTACCTTTCTGCATGGGTGGGTCTTCCTTGAAATGGAGTGTCAATTTGAGAAGGAGAGGCCCTGGCATTTGACGTTGTAGCTCTTTCAGTACCAGGATGAGTAGGCCTAGTAGTTTGTCTGAGAAAATCAGCCTTCTTCTTCATCTCCAAAGTAGCAGCCTCCAATTCTGCCTTCTCAAGCTCTTTAGCTATTTTCTCCTTCTCAACTCTAGCTCTTTCAAGATCAATGTCCAATTTAGACATTTGATCTACTAGGACTTTGCGATTTTTGGGTTCATTTATTGTAACCCCTGTCATTCCTTGTTTTCCCTTATCCTTAGGGCCTTGAACATCAACCACTTGATGAATGACAGGTTCCTCCTCTCTGAATCTCTCAGGTTCATACAAATAACTCATTGCTTCCAGGTTCATCTTTTGCCTTCTCAACTAATCATTTCTAATAATCTTTTGTCTTATCTCATCTTCTTTCTCCTTTTCTCTTTGTTGTCTGAGGGTAAACTGCTTCTAGATTCTTTTTCTCATTTCAGTAGCCTCTTCATCAAGATCTTTTGAATGTGGGAGGGTGGTATCAGATTCCTCCTCCTCTGTTTTACTAGGAGATAGATGATCTTCATATGTACCTAGTCTCAAGTCCGCAACCTCCTCATATTCTGATGCATTTCCTTCAAGACTGCGTTGGACTGGTTCTTCCTCTCTAATGTCCTCCCCTTGTCTCTCATTCTAAGGGAATCCTCTGTTATCCCTTCCTTTTCTTGGCTGATCAGCTTTAGATGTGGATGGGAAATCATCTCCCAACCTTTCTTCAAGATGTCTCTTTGACCAAGGTCTAGTATTTCTGTAACTCATATTTGAAAGTGTGTGAAAAAAGGATACTTGTTACTCAACACTGTTGCAGAGAGTTCTCAGAGTCGCCACCCAACACAAGTTGGGATCACAACACTAACAAAAATGAATACAACAAGGGGCCAAACAATAGTAACTCTATGCTTCCAATGATCAACTTACTGGTCAGTTATGACAATATACTGCACTGTCCCCAGTAGAGTCGCCATCTATCTTGTTGGTGACTCGGATGGGTCAAATGATATGATCAATAAAACATCAGAGATTCCTTCATAAGTTCAACAAGATTATTGTATCTCTATCCTCAGCAGAGTCGCCATTTTGTTGGTGTTTAAAACTGTTTATGCTTTGAAAGCCACCAATATACCTTGAGACTGATTTTAGGAGTGGTTAGCTCCAAGTGTGAAAGCTCTGCAAGGTAACTGGACCAACTATAGGGAGAAGACTGCCCTCTGAACTTCTGGCTTCACAAAACCAAGGCGGGTACACGTAATCCAGATAAAACTCAACTCTTTACAACTCATACTCTGGATTCAAACAACAGATAATGATAAGAATGTACTAAATGCTAACCTGGCATTCATTGACTCTCCATTACCATGGTAGGACAACAACCAACAACTATAAAATGTAAAGAATTCGGTAATGAATTTGATTTGACTTTTGGGACAAAATATAGCCAAACCTATCAGACATATATCTCAAAAGCATATACTAGTTCTAGATCAGTGTGTTATCCGTTGGGCAAAACCTCAATACAAACACTGAAAACTGAAACCAACCTATTGGTCAAAGACTCATAACCATAAACATAAATATCCCAGACCACACACTGCTTATAGTATCCTTATGTAGATAACCAAATGAGCTTATGTTATATCCAAAGCATTTTAATTTGATCTTAGATCAAAGACTTATGGAATACAACATATACATAAGCAAATCTTATGCAACAAGTCAGAAAACTCAAAACTCGGAAGATAACACAAAGGAGAGACTTAAAATCTGAGGAAACTTATATTAAGTATGATGAAATCTAGTTTCTGCACCAATATGACAAGGAAATACACAATACAATAATTTGCAAAAGATTATAATAACTTTCTACTCTGTCTTAATATAGTCTGAAAAACATTTACTATATCCTAGACTGGAAACAAAAATAGGCCTAATGCTCTCTACTTTCCCAATTCTCCAGCCCTTACTAAATGGTCTTGGAAATCCCGTTATAGGAACAAGAATTGCAACAAGCTTCAGACCATTTAGGGTTAGGGTTTACAACTTAGTCATATCAAGCATTAAAAGCATTCAATTCATTCAACTGTCTGCAATCAAGTTGAAACCCTATCTTTCACTCTGATCTGTGCAAATTTGATCTAAATTGGTAGCCATACTTCTCGGGATGTGAAAACAAAACCATGAAGTCTGAAATTTCCCAAGCCATGATGCGGAGAGCAACTCAATCATAAATCGCAGAAAAGACCAAGCGCCGCTATTAGGTTTTTCAATCTGATCATAAACCCTAACTGTCAATTCTGGACATAAAAACACTCCATATTATCAGATTTCAATCCCTACACCTTCCAACAGCTGTGCAATATCGGCCCAAAAGATCAGATCGAGGCATTTATGGCTCTGAAACAAAATCTTAGTCCACCGCCATGAAACCCTCTGAGAAATAGTTTTAATTATTGAAAATTAGTTATAACGGTCACAGGTGGCGCGGAACAAGATATGGATGGTCGAGTTCAAGACTTATCTCCTTTTTAAAACACGACCGTAGATCCTTTTAAGTTACCCAGGCACAAGCCTAGATCCTGCCAGGTGGCTCGCTGTCGCGATGCCTTAAACATTAGATATCGAACATCTGAAACTTATCTTTAACTTGCCTCTAACCCGAGCACTTCAATCCTTCGCTATCCCCTTTGTATCTCTGAATCTCCAAGAACCTGGCTTGACTATGGTTTTTTTCCGAGATTCAGAGATCAAGCTTGCTCCAAGTCACTGAACAAATTTCTTAACTCTAGTCACATTCTGAGAATCAACGACTACCCTTTGATGTGCCCAATATGAAAACACGTGGCACCATCCTGTCATAAACTCTGAGCAAAAAACTTAACCTTGGCCTGATTACGAGATTCAGAAATCAAGCTATCTCTGAATCGCGGAACAGTTTGTCTTGACCCTTGGTTTATCTAGAGATGGAGAGATAAAGGTAATCTCTAAGTCTCCGAATGCTTGACCTGACTCATAGTTTATTCAGAGATTGAGCGATAGCCATTGATCTTATTTGTCTCTTGGTTCATTTCTCATGATCACTGAATTCCTCGCTTGACTTTGACTTTATCTTGCGATCCAGCGCCAGCCGCACATCTGAGTCTTAATCAACGATCCATACTTGATCTCAGCAAACCTTACTTAATGCAGATTCTATTCAGAGATCCAACGACTAAGCAATTCTCATGATCTCTGAATAAAAATCTTAACTCTGGTCAAGTCTCGAGATTTGGAGATCAACTTATCTCTGAATCGCTGAATGATTATTTAACTTGACTTTGCTTGACCCAAGTTCGATCTCGAGATTCAGAGATGAAGGCAATCTCTGAATCTCCCAATAATTTACTTGACTTGGCTTAAAACACGAGATCAAGCGACAACCCCAGATCTCTCCTTGCGTCGACGGTCCTGACTTAATCTCAAAATATTTGACTTAATCGCATTTCTGTTCTTAGATTCAGAGACCAAGCTATTTCCAAATCATGAGATGTAACTTCACTTAACTTGGACAAACCCAAGTTCCATTACGAGACCTTGAGATAAGTTGAACCGCCAAGTCGCCAAACATAAGTCATTAACCTTGAGTTGATTTGGAGATTCAGCGCACACCACATGATTAAATTGCATCCACGGCTCGGACTTAATCTCAGAAAAGAACTAACATATTCCCTCTTGACAAGACACGTGGTGAACATGCGCTTTGCCTTGAAGGTTAAAGTAGCTGTATCATCGGTATTGAGGCAAAGCGACGTCCGTCGGATGAAAACAAAACTGATCTGGTTTTATCTTCACTTAAGTCCTCTGATCTGGCCCGCCACTTTCCACGTGGCATTTTGTTGCATTGGCTTGAACATTAAAAGGTCTGCAGCTTCCGCTTTAAGGCATAACGACCGCCGCAAGATCAAAAAGATCTAATGGTTCACAAAGTTGCTGTTACCTTTTGAAAAACGCTGACATCACGAGATCCGACCTAGACAGATGGCATCACGGCGTGATGCCTTGATGAATAAAAGTAGATCATCTTTGCGATCAAGGCGTAACACCTGCCGTAGGATTAAGAAAGACATGCTCGGCAGATATAAAACATAAAGCTTTCGGGGACTTAATAACTTAGGAAAAATTAAAAGGGAACCCCACTTAGGACTTAGGAAGAAAAGTGGCCCCGCCGACGACGACATAAAACACATGACATAAGTGTTTAAGTGGCATGAAAATGTAATGAGGAAATATAACAGGCCATTGAGTGTTTAGGGCTTTAGGGTTTTTTGCATGAAAAAGGAACAAGGGTTTATGTCCAGAGACCTGAAACAATGATAAACCAGAAGTAATACCCTGGAACCAAGGAAAATTTTGATAGGGCTAACACATTATCCCCTCCGTCATTTGCCTTTAACATGTAGTTTGGGCATCAACTTATTCCTACCATACAACATTGTCACCTCTTTACCTTTTGTGCTAGACAATGTATTGGCATCACATGATAATCAACTCTTTCCACTATTCGACGACAAATTGCTAGTCATCATGCATTATGCCATTGTTTCTTCATAGTGTGACCTAGTTACATAGTCATGCACATACAGTCCATTGCCTGATAGTCAACCATATGACATTTTCCTTCTTGGGTTGACATCATACGTTGGCTAAACACTCCAATAATCTCTATTTTCTGGCTTTGTCAGCTATGATTTTTGCCTCTTAAAAAATCATGAAAATTATATGCGCCATGAAGTTTTGTGTGGTTTTGAAGGTATTAATTTTGCTTTGGTAGTGGAGGCTTTGCCTCTTAACCTTTCCTTGTATCGTGATGGGGAGTGTGTCCAGGGTGCTAACATAAGACCCTCACAAGGGTCATTGCCCCTTGACCCCTATTACACTCATTTGATTGCCAAAAACTTACAGTTTACGTTTGCAAGGTACACTTCTAAGTTTTTGTACAAGTCTTCGTCTAGAATATTGTAATCAATCTTCTCTAATATTAGTTGATGTTTACTTGTCATCTCGAAGACGTGTTGATGTGAGTTTTATGCCACTACAACATGTAGAATCGAATACCTAGTATTCCGAATGAAATACCAAATCTCCAACTCTCTTAAATAAGGAATTTCATCGGCTAAACAATGTATATGGATTGTGTGATCAAATGAGACAACTCAAGGTTCCTTCTTAATTGTGGATTTCACTTAGTTATAATGATGTGATATGATGGTATCACAAAGGGACTTACGCTATTCATTCAGTGGATATCAACTATTTCAATCCAACTAAACAAATTGCGAAGGGATAAGGGTTTAGAAAGCTATTCTACTCTTAGAATGCAAGAAACTGTGATTGTCTTTGTGAATCTATTAGACTTAGTTTAGCCATTAACATAAACCAAGCTAGTGCGACCTCCTAAGGTAAATGTAAGATGTTCAAACTATTACCATTCCATTAACACCACCAATGGATGCATATCAATGTGCAAGCAATAATCGAAGTAGAGCTCCTTAAACGTCCAGTTGACCACACTAGGCAAACTTACAATCGGCAAACTGCTTGTGGTATGGATAAAGCGAGTTCTACAAAATGGATTCACAATTGCTTCCATTCAACTAAACACTATTTCTAATCAACATGAAATAAAATCCTACTCAAAGTGAGGAAATGTAGAAACCATGCAATACTTCAAAATGATACGAATAATCCACCATGAAGACCAACAATGAATTAAGAACAATTTGTTAGTACCATAGCAACAATCTCTCCAATTCTCCCTTTAGCAATGCGGAGAGCAAGGCCTTATATAGGGAACTCTAGTACAATGAATGACCAAGATTAAATCAGAATCAATGGCTCAGATATAGGCAACATTGCCCTAAAATAACTAACTGCTACAAGCATTAATTGTTGTTCAATTACAATTGGGCACCACCTTTGGGCCAATAAGAAAATTACATAGCCTTTAAGAGCCAATGAGAAAGTAAGCTCTGGAGAAGCTTATAGAAGAAGGCACCAATCAGTGGGCCAAAGATATAATGCCACATGGGCTTACAACAAATCTTCCTTTAAAAGACAAATTCCTTGACTTTTTACCTTTTAGCAAATTCAATGAATCTGGACATAATATTGTTGAGCTCTTCTATGGTAACCTCAGCATACTATCTTATAGACTTAATCAATCCCTTGGTGATGTGAAAGTATCTCTTGATACTCAACATTATCAAGTCCTCAATCCCTTGTGATGGTTCATATTCCGAAATTGCTTCATCTTCATCAATTTTCTCTACCCTTTGAAATTCTCCATTTGGAAACCTTCTCATTGTCTTGACTTCAACCCTGCTTGCATCTGAAATCTTACTTTCATGTTGATGTCTTAACCTTGGTCTTGCACTTGTAGCAATGATCTAGTTGAACTATCCAATTGATCTTGGATTTCCAAAGGAAATTCAAGTTTGTGATGACTTCCTCCATTTGTAAACTTGTTTACGGTGCTGCACTTGCTCTTTGAATTCCATGTAGATGCCTGGGACTTAGTCTTGAACTTGAGAGCACCTTGCCTCTGATTTCCAATTGTCACTATCATTAGCTCCTGCCATCCTTTAACCTACAACACAATGCTATGGATCAATCATTTTCATTTCAAACCAAGGATGTGGTTAGTAATAACAAGCCAACTTCATGTTGAGAATATCCCTTATGAACACGTCTCAATTGACCCCACTATCTTGTGAGACCTGATTGTTCTTGAACAAAATCAAACACATTTCAAACCTCAACTTAATCAAATTCCCAAATCTGAGATGCATTCTTGAATTTTCAACCTTAAATATTTGATTATGATCAAATGACACAAGAGTTCAGATTCTCACAATTTCATCCTTACTTGATTTCATTCAAAATCTTCATCAAACGAAGCATCCACAATCCATAATTCATCATGAAACATCATGTGGAATGATTCTTACCTTGCTGTCGATGTCATTATTTCTGAGTTTAAAACTCAGAATTGAGAATATTTGTTTTTGTTAAAGTCTGATTTGTTTTTTTACTCTTCCAATTCGATGATCTTGGAATTTTGATCCTTGATAAAAAATCTGGGCTAATGTAGATATTAGACTTCAATTTCAATGCCCAACAAGTTCAAATTCAATCAACAATATAATGATTCTTTCCGTAATGTCCCTTGGTTTCCGGGTTAGCTCTTTATTGCGTGAACCTGCAAAAGATATGTTAGAAAGAAACAAAGTTGCAAACATATAAACATGATATAAGAGTCTATCTAGTTATCTATCCCATTCTTAACCCTTCCCAAGAGAAGTCTGCCAGGTTGGGCTAATAACCTTTGGTAAGGACCCTCTAGCTTTGAATGATCTCATTCTAAAGCGGCCCTTTGGTCATTCTTGCCATTGTCCTTTGGAGCGTATCCCTTAGGACTCTATAGTGAAGTTGTCCAGGTCGGGCTCATAACCTTTGATATGGACCAGTGTTACAAGAATCTGCGAGTCCCGAGGCGAGTCCGGGCTCTAGAGTTTTTCTGGCTCTGGACTTGGACTCGACCGAGTCCAGCAGAGTCCTACTCGGACTCGCCGATTCCAAGGACTCGCTGGACTTGCCGAGTCCCGCTACTTGGACTCTGTTGCAGCCAACAAGTCAAAAAGGCCCCAAAATACATTTTTTTAATTTGTTTTAATTGTTTTTTAGGGTTTATACATCTTGTCTAAGACCTAAAAAGGTCATTCCATCACTTGCAAACATAAAGAAGAGAAGAAAGGCTTGAGAGAAGAATATTGGGGTTTTAGTAAAAAGATTAGCAAATCGATTGGCTCTCATATATTGATTGCTGATTGTTTGTGCAAGTTTGTAGCTTGCATTCAGACATTGAGAGGAGCTAGAAGAAGCATTTGGAGGAGGCCTCTACAAATTTGAGTTGCATTTCCATCCTTTGAGCAATTTTGAAGAGGTAAGTTACATTTTTTGTGTTGTTTTTTGAATTTTTTACATTCATGAATCATATTTCGGTTTCCATTTTGTTTACATTTGGTTTAGTCTTTAGATTTGTTCCATTTTATGTTTGATTTTTTTTATTGTAGATGCTTATTTTTTTTCATTTATGATATATTGCAGCAGCAACATAATGTCTCACTCTCAGCCTGAGGGTAGTTCATGGGTATCTAAACCTAAATTTTACCCAAATGTAGACCCTGTTTTCGTAGCAAGGGATAAGGCTTGGAAACATGCGATTCCCGACCCCAAAAAAGTAGTTATATGTTGGCATTGTGGTGTTAAATATAGTGGGAGAGGCATTAACCGGTTGAAATATCACCTTGCACATATATCAGGGCATGATGCTAAACCATGCAAAGAAGCGCCCGAAGATGTTATACGTGAAATGCAAGCTCATATAGAGGGATTCGAAGAGAAAAAAGAATTAAGAAAGAAGCAACAAGAAGAAATGGCAAGCTTAGGCGGGGAGACCTCTTTATCTCTTCATTCTCCATTAGCTCCATCTAGTAGTGGTATTGTGAGTGTGACTATTGGGCCTCGGATTCGTAAGAAGAAATCCACACTAGATTCCATTTTTGTTCCACGCACGGCTCCGGATGCCCAACCATCGCTTGAGAGCATGGGTTGGAATAAGAAGCATGAGGCTGCGAAAATGACATTTGGAGATTTTTTTTTCTACAACCTTCCATTTAATGCAGCAAGTTACTTATTATTTTAATTTCTGTCTTATTTTTAAAGTTGAAAGTAAAACTTAATAGTATATTTATTCTGTTTATTTAATTTGTTTTAGATCTCCTTATTGGCAAATTGCGATAGATGTTGTTACTGTTTGTGGTTCGGGGTTCAAAGCCCCTAATGATGAGGAGCTAAAAGGTCCTATTTTGACCCGAAAGGTAGCTGATGTAAAAGTTGCAATTGACGAGCAGCGTGAGGTATGGAGGAGGAAGGGTTGAAACATCATGACTGATGGGTGAACCGACATAAGAAATAGAACACTGTTGAATTTTCTTGTCTCCTCATTAGGTAATTGTAGACAACAGAACTTGTACTTACTAAAGTTTTGATTTAGTGATTAAGAATTTAGATTATGATTGTACTAAATTGCTTTTTTTTTCTTAGGTGCCACAGTGTTTTTGAAATCAATTGATGCTTCAGGGAAAACAAAAAATGCTGAATATTTTTGTGAGATAATGGAGGAAGTGTTGAAGGAGGTGGGTGAGGAGAATGTGGTACATAGAGTCACGGATTATGCAGCAAATTATGTTGTTGCAGGTGAACTTCTTATGGAGAGGCACAGCCACTTGTTTTGGACCCCTTGCGTTGCTCATTGCATTGACCTCATGTTGGAGGATCTTGGTAAACTTCCCTGGATAAAAACATGGGTAGAGAAAGGAAGGAGTATTTGTAAATTCATATATAATCATAAATGGGTCCTCAACCTTATGAGGAAGTTCACAAATATAAAAGAGTTGGCTCGTCTAGGGGTCACTCGATTTGCAACAAATTTTATGACGTTGCATTCCTTGCTTTGGTTCAAGGCTGCTTTGAAATGCATGTTTGTAAGTGAGGAGTGGACCGCATCATCATATGCGAAGACTAATGCAGGGAAAGAGACGGCTGATCGGGTTTTTGATGAGGGTGGCTTTTGCAACTGGTCAAGGAGATTGTGCAGGTAATTTTCCTTTTTGTCCTCATTTCCTTTTCATTTCATCATTTTTGTTCACACTTGTTTATGATCATTGTTCATTTTTAAAAGTAAAACTTAAAACTTAAACCTTAATGTTTACACTTTCACGATGATTGCAGTTCATAGAGCCTCTTGTTATTCTCCTACGTATTGCTGATGTAGAGAAACCCGTAATGAGATACATTTATGAGGGCTTGGACAGGGTGAAAGAGGCCATTAGATCCTTTTATGCTGGGAATCAGGATAAATATGGTCCTATATGGGATGTCATTGATCGACGATGGCACAATCAACTTCACAAGTCTATACATGCAGCTGCCCACTACCTTAACCCGACATTCCAATTCAGTCCGGGTTTCAAGGTGGATGATGAGGTGTGGAGTGGGCTTTATGATGTTGTAGAGAGAATGTCACCTAGTGAAGCAATTGGAGCAAATGTAGTCCGTGAGATAGAAATGTATAAGAATGCTCAAGGAGACTTATTCTCACGAGACTTATGCAAGAAAAATCAGACATTACTGATGCCAGGTAAAAATCTATATTTCTAAATTCTAATTTCTAATTCTATTACCATTTTACATTGATAAAGTCAAAGTTATAGAATTGATTTTTAAATTTTCTTGTTTCAGATGCATGGTGGAAGATGTTTGGTACTACGGTGCCAAATCTACAAAGGTTTATAGTTCGTATCTTGAGCCATCCATGTAGTGCTGCAGGATGCGAACACAATTGGAGTATGTTTTAGCATATACACTCAAAGAAGCGCAACATGTTGGCAGTGAAAAGGTTGACTGATCTTGTGTTTGTTCATTGCAACCTTCATCTTCGTCACAGACAAATCTCGGGCACTGACACAATTCCTACCAAATTAGAGGAGTTTATCCATAGGCAGAGTGGAACACTAAGATTGATTATCCTGTCTTCAGTGATGAAGACTTGAAATAGGTTGATTAGGTGGATCGAGAGACAGAGTCAGTAGCGATGGCATAGGAGGAGGCTAGAGCGCGAGGAGACTCAGTGAAGGACCCTGTGGCTGAGCCTGAGGCTGAGAGTGAGGGATATGACTCTGAGGATGATGAGGATTATGAGGATGAGGATGATGAGGATTCCACTGAGGTTGAGCCTTAGACACAGGGAGAGAAGATGGCTGCAGAATCTTCCATGACCTATCTTAGGCATACACATAGGAAGATATAGGCTACTCAGAGCCTTAGTCATCTCGGCTCTAGCTTTTATATTGATATATGTTTTGAACTTTTGATTCCATGGATTTCATATTCCATGAATATTGTAGACATTTGACAGTGACACTATTTATATTTCTAATGTGTTATTTAGTTTAACTTATTTCCTTTAGAAATTTGCATTTATATTTATGTGATCTATGTAAACTTGTGCATGTGTGCAAAGTAACTTCTATTTATCTGAATTATTGTGTATTTGATGTTAATTGACTAAATGATGCATTACAAAAGTTTGAATTTCTTGGGTTTTTCGATTTGCCGAGTCCTTGCCGAGTCCAGACGCCGAGTCTGAGTCCGTGTTCGAATCCAGCGTGCCGAGTCTAAGGTGAGTCCGAATCTTGTAACTATGATAAGGACCCTCTGGCTTTGAATGATCTCATTTGAAGCGGCCCTTGGGTTATTCTTGTCGTCGTCCTCTAGAGCGCATCTCTTAGGTCTTGCAGGCCGACGATTATTTGATCCATTCCTCTTCTTGGAAGCGGCATCCTCTTTCCAAGGCTTACTCACATATGCATATGCTGGTCATCAGTATGTACTGGCTTAATGAGGACTATATCCTCCTATAAATCTCAATGTGACAATGGAATTATATCAATTTCCAATTGTCCTTATATGATCCTTAATGTAACTTGGATGTTATATTGAATACAAGGCTTATAGTAGCAAGTTTTTAGCTAACTGAATTTATTAATATTAACCTCATGTTTTATTTCAAAATCTAATATCAAAAGAATAATTACAAATATAAATTATATCTGGTAAATCTGCAATGATTATATATATATGTATATACATAATTACAATTATATCTTTATTGTACATATTTTGGTAGCAACTATGTTACCTTCCTATTTGTGACATACCTGAATTAAATATAATAATGCTGACTGTATAAAATCTTGCCGACTTGTCTGTTTTATTTTCCTCCATCCATATATATATATATATAATTTCAGATATATGATTGATACCTATATAATTCTTATAAATTTCAAAATTTATCTTTTATATTTTAGACACTCTATACAGCTGATACATAATTTTTATTCCATTCTTATTAAAGTATGCAAATAATATATATGAGATAATTCTTATATTCCAAATAAATTAGACCATTTAGTTATATAATCTAAATATATATATTAGATATATGATTTTACATATATATTTTATATCTATACAATTCTTATATAATTCAGAATTATATTTTATATTTTAGATATTATATACTTCAGATATGTATATATTGTAACTATATATAAAAATATATATAACATAACTGTTACATATAATTCTGATTTCATTATTATTGATAGATATAATATTAATACATATGTTTACACATTTATGAACTTATGATTATAACTGATATTAAAACTATAATATATATATTAGACCATATATATGTTAGCCATTTATAACATTCTGATATAATATTATCAGTATCAACTTATTGGTTGTTGCCAGCAATACATATGATTTGTTTCTTTTCTCTTCTTTCCCATATGAAGAGTCGTAGATATATTTCTTGCATTCTTATTCTTACACGTCCATGCCAAATGCATATTCTATCATCCTCTTCCTCCATTTCCCATTTAATCAGTCCATTTCATTATTATTATTATTATTATTATATATAAATAATTCTGATTTCAACATTATTAACAGCTATATGATATATATTAGACCATTTATTGATTATAATCCATAGTTACACTGCCCTGGGGGATGGGGGGACGTCGGGATGGGGGGACAAGTTTCCGGGCAGGGGGGACAAAGGGGCCTCAATTTGGGGACGGGGGGGGCGAGGGGTGT
>MU225022.1:595694-616093 GCA_018584345.1 Thuja plicata | reverse complement strand
ACACAAAAAAACCATAAAATGAATGCAAATGAAGCCCTATTTAGTTTTCTATCATTTTAGCACAAGAAGTGGGCCCCACATTGCCTAGGGTTAAAAAACGACACACTTAGCAATTACATAATGTTGTGTTTTTTTTTTAAAAATTGCATTTTTTATGTGCTTTGACGGGGGACGCCCGTATGTCCCCTTTTGGGGTCGAGGGACGTCTGGAAGTTCCTGTTCCCAAAAGGGGGACGTGGGGACGTCCCCGCGTCCCCGACGATTGGTGGCTGATTGGTGGCGCCGCTGGGAACGCGGGAACGGCGTCCCCCCGTCCCGGGTGCGTTGGGGATTTGGGGGGGGGACGTGTCCCCGTGTTACTCTGTTATAATCCCTAACAATAATTAAAATACAATATCCTATAATCAGTTAAATTATCAATGCTTTTATATATTGTTTATTTGTTTAAATATGCATCACACACACACACATGAATGTATATCTATAGTTTTATTAGAAATTCATTCCATTATCCTTTATATAACTTTTGTCAGGTACTTATATATACAGATGTACTTACAGATGTATTTTATATTTATACTACTTACTGTTTGCACAATATCATTGGCAGTTTACAAGGTTTTAAGAGACATACTCTTGTTTTCATGATGCTGATTTGGGTCTGCTCCTTTCAACTCTTGTGTCCACCAATGGAGTGCAGTTTTATAATCCCCCATCCCGAATAAATTTGATTCCAACTATATACTGCGATGCCCAAGGGAAGTCGCACCGCTTCATAAGAACCGGTGCACTTGATTGAATTGTCTCAAGTATAAATCATTGTTTATTGGTGCTTTGTCGACTTTTGAAGTTGATACTTATTCTAACGGCTATATCATTATATTAATTTCAATGTTATTTGTTTTTTTTTGGTCGGTAATAGGTTAATTTTATTAATTTTTCGGAAGAAGAAACTGGCTGGGCCCAGTGAAGGCTACAAATAAGGGAGCCAACTCCCCAGGAAGAACAAAAAAACAAAAGACTACAGTGAGGAGCCAACTTCTAGAAGAAAATAGAAAGACGATCAGACCGTACCAGATAAAGTCAAGTAGCAATCAAGATTTACTCTTAGCACCTCCCTTCCTGGTTGATCGCAGGATCATATCAAATGATGGTTGTGAATTCTTTGCTTTTTTTTCCTTTTACAGTCATCCAACCATCCTCCACTGTGGCTGCCTCATCATGCCAGTCAATCGGGTTACTTTCCTTAGTTTTTCCATCATTCAGAAACCCGTCATTTTGTTGAGATTCATCCACCTCCTGACATTCACTCGGTCTTTTTTTTTCCCTACCATCAGGCGTAGCGATAATCTTCTTTGGTTCACCTTGAAGGGGTAAACTGTCTTGTGCCACCTGATTTACAACTGAATCTGATTGTGGAGGCTTCACTCCGCTAACCGCTTGAGAAAAACTGTTGATTTGATCATCCATTTTTTCCACCGTATAATGATGGTGGGAAACATCCTTCTACCATGTGGCCAACTTATCCTGCCTCTGCTTGGCACATTTGGCTGCTAAGTGCCCAATCTGAAAACATCTTCTGCAATGAAAGGGTACCCAGTCATAATCCAAAGGTTGTGCCCAAATTCCTTTTGAAGTTTTAAGATTAATTTCTGCAGGGAGCCCATCAGTAATATTCATCTCCACTAAAATTTGTGCATATGTTGAATGTAGGAGGTTCGACGATTCCTCATCATTAAGTAAAAAATTACCTAAAGAATCACCAATAGCTTCCAAACAGGAGTCAAACCAAAAATGTAAGGGCAAATTTGGAAGTCTTACCCACAAGGGTAGCTTGTCAAAAGTTTCCGAAGCAGGGCAAAAGGCTGGGTGCCAGGGTTTCAGCATTAGAGGATGCTTGTTCTCCCAAAACCAAAGCCCCTCGCGCAAGATCTTTCGCCTATCTCGAGCATTTTCAAAAACTACTGCAATAAAGAAACCCCTTGCACATGGGTATAGTTTTACAGAGCCCTTCATCAATGGCCCCCATTTCTCTGATTTCAATTTGTGAAGCTCGACTAAGCTTGGCCACAAACCCTGAAATCTTTCCACCAACCTAGCTCAGAGAAAACAGCGACATTGTTGTCAACTTCCTTTTCTATCTCCTTGGTCAGACTTATTGTTTTAGCCTCTGCCATATGAGGTATTTTCCTATCAGACACGATCACAACCTCCTTCACCCGTTTATTCCTTCCTGAGCCGAAGGACCTAGTTAGGTGTCCTTGTGAGGAGAGACCATTCTCCACTGTCCCTACTCCTCCCTTCCTATCCACACAGCCAAACCCTAAAAGCCCGCCTCTTTTCTGGGTAGAGTTCCCATTTTGTGGAGCCTTTGCAGCCAGAGGTAAAAGCTGTTTGTCCATCCCTCCCGTGAAAGCTTTCCCTCTGTTTTTGTAAATAGTCGACCCTTCCATCCATGAGGGTCCGCCCTTTTGGGAACCCTTAAAGTCGTTGCCCCTCAATCTATCTCCAAGGAAGCCCTCCATTTGGTCAGGTCGTCCATCGATCTGTGTAGATGCAACAATTGAACGAGCCTTAGACTCCGCGACCAGACCTCCCACCTTCGCGCTTGGGATGTCGATGGGTTTACCCTGATTGTCATGCCCGCCTGGATGTGAGCCGCCTCCAAAGACACCGTCGGATGCAGTCGTCCAAAGTGCAAAAGAAGCCCTAGCGACAGGAGCAGTCAGGAGCGACATGACACATGTAAAAATTTAAGCTAGGGATGTACTCCCTAGGCGGAATGCAAATGCCCCACTCCACATCCCGTGGGTAAATCAAGATACGAGATCTCTTAATTGTTGACACAGTAGAGAGTAAGCCTACGAGGTTTGAACCTTGGTTGTAGGCACTACAGGCAAGAGCCCCACCTTTTCACCAAAGGGTTGCCCCCTAATGTTATTTGTTTTTACTTATATATTTGTTACTAAAATAATATATTCATTATTAATGAATATTCATCATAATAATTTAATAATATTAATTATTTAATTATAATTATCATTAAATAATTTGTTTATTATATATGATTATAGTTAACATATAGGTGTACATTATTTATTGAGAATTTAATCATATATAGAAGGTAACGTATATTTCGCCACAATTACGTCATCCATTAAAATTTGTATTTTGGCTCTATATACATTAATTCATGGCTCATGACACTTTCCTACACTTGACCTTGCTTTGCCCAGTTCGCTGGTTGTGAATTTTGATCTACATTTGCTCATTGGATATTGAATTGGGTTGGGTGTTGAAATGGTTTGAACACCCAACCTTTATAGTGGTTGGAGATCAAATGAGGCACCTCTTCAATTAGGCATACTTGGCCTTCATTTAATTTCATGCCTCTTGAATTCAATTCGACCCATTGCATTTAATTCCATCAAGTCCAAATCTCCTCATTGAATTTCGATCACCATTCTTAACGCCGTCCATAGGTTGGGTGTAGACTGCATAGTAGTAAGGCACAATCTATTAAAGGCAGCGCAGAAATTACATAGCAATAAGGCACACACCCTAGACATTGGCCGAAAATTGCCCACATATAAGGCACCTAAACATCAAAATTAGGTCGGAGATCTCATGACAATAAGGTGGACTTGATACAGTCAGGGCGGAGATTGGACCTTAATAAGGCGTGTGCATAGTGCATTGGCGGGAACGAACATCAAATAAGGCACTGGCATGATCATATTGGATTAGTTGTAATACAACACTTCCATTACATTCTAGTCAAAATTTGCACCTAAATAAGGCACATGTCATGGTGGCTGATTGGAATTTGAATATGAATAAGGCACCACACTTAGTGCAAGTTGGAAATCCAAGGTAAATAAGGTATGGTGTAGGTCGGGATTTTAGTGCAAATATACCACTTCGCATTTGAACTTAGGCATAATTTTGGGGACTTGCATTATGAATTTCATATGGTTTTGAACTTGATCGATCCCCAAAATGGTTAAGTATAAATCCTTGTTCACACCTGTGCATTATCCTCTTGCACTTGAATTTCATCCATCTCATAACTTTTCCTGCTCACCTTGATTGTTCATACTTACCTCGACCATCATTTCACCTCTCTTGACATTACTTCAATCACATCAATCCCATCTCTGAATTTTTCAAGCCCTATCGGGCTTGATCCAATTTACTCATTGGTTGCATCTCACAAGTTGCAGAATTTCAACTTGATCATGAACCACTTCTACTTCGTTCTATCTCTCCCATGACTCGAACAT
The DNA here is from genome assembly GCA_018584345.1 of Thuja plicata. NCBI lineage: Eukaryota > Viridiplantae > Streptophyta > Pinopsida > Cupressales > Cupressaceae > Thuja > Thuja plicata. The sequence continues at coordinate 611,810 of MU225022.1, read as the reverse complement.
CATGACTATCTAAAGGCTTCAACTTGATAAGCGCTCTTGACACTCATGTTACTTCAATACACAGGTTTACCCAAGACTTCACTCCTGAATTGTTGCCAATCTACTTCTACACTAACACCTACTAACACCTAAGGTGAAAAAAGGGGGTCCCCATTTGCAATGGGGCAATGGTGTGAAAACCTCACAACAAGATGACTTATTATTCGGGAAGGGGGAATGATCTTTCTAGTGTACAATGTCTATTATTATGTTCCAATATATTGAATATCCAATTATTTATTAATTGTTCATATTAAGTGTTTGTCAACTCCAGGTAGTTAAAAGCATCAGGTGTTATAAGCATTGGTTGGTTGATGGTTGTGTTTCTCTTGGCAACTGTGGGGTCCTTTAAATAGATTATGTATTGTCGAGGAAAGTAGTATGATATAGTTGGATCTACTCTCATCCTTGGCTAGCCATCTTTGGTCTTCTTCTATAATAATTTCACGTGCAAATAAAGATATATTTTACTCCTATATTTGGTATGCATTATCATGTCTATTATCAATTCATGTAATTATTTTATTAGATAAAACAGTAAACAAAAGCACCACCAAGGGGACAAGCAAGACAGTAGGAAGAGGTTGAAGGTTTTGTAGACTTTTAAGGGAGTATCAATCATTGGGTGATGAATTTCACGCAGCCATCTCCATAGCATATTTTTTCAAGTGCAGTACAAAAATAGACCCAGCGTTACAAATGGGAAAATTTCATATCTTTTGTCATTTGTTATTCTAAATTGTGAAGATTGAACTCTTGTTTGATTCAAAACCCTAGGATAAAAACCCTAAGGGTATTTGGGTTTCGAAGAAGGAATTTCTTCCTAATCAAAACGGAGGTAGATTCATATGGGGTTCACAATTGTGTTGAATGTTGTGAGAAATTGTTGGGAAGTGATATAACTTTTCAGGTTTGCAGATTACAAATATATTTGATATTTACAGGTAAAAAGACATTTGTGAAGTGAGTTATTCAAGATGGGCATGGTATTCATTTTATTATGTTGAATCCTTTTTCCTCTTAAGTATTGTTTGGCCGTGTGTGTTGCACTAATCAATTTGACAAATCACACCTTGAAGTAATGGGGAGCTTTTAAACGTGATCACAACTTTTGGAAAGAGTTCTAACCCAAAAGGGTCACTCCATATCAAGCCGCTAGCCTATTTGAAATGTGAAAGGTAGTTGTGGGATGTCAAAATATTTCAGAAAGAGTTTTTATCTATGTTCCACGGGGACACGTCCCCTGCCCTGGGACCCCCGTTCCGGCCCCAGGTACGAAACGGGGATGCGGGGACGGAATTTCAACGTCCCCTAACCGTTCCTTTTTCGTCCCCAAATCAGGGACATTCCGAAAACGGAAAAATGAGAAGTTTCCAAAATAGGGGACGAATTTGGGTACCGGGGACGGTCAGGGGACGACCTGACAGCCTGACCGTCCCCGGTACCCAAATCTGTCCCCTATTTGCCCGCCAAAAAAAAATGGCCGCAAGTCATAAAAAGTGCATTTTGTTTATTTCTTTGGTTACAGGCGGGCCCCACATGGACTCTAATATCAAATAAAAAATACTAAACCCTATTTTGGATGCTAAAAACTTAAAAAGCCCAACTCTCTTTCATTTCTTCATTTCATTCATTCTTGCCAAGAAGAAGAAGAAAGAGGAGCAGCAACAAAGCTTTCTTTTTTGCTATATGTACACCATATTTTTACAATGAAAGTATTTGAGCTTTGTTAATTTGCTATGTATTCATTGTATTGAACGTCTAAAATGTCTATGGTGAATGGTTTATCAATGTTATGATATGCATATTTGAATTCTCTCTCTATATAAAAATTCCCCTATTTTTTAATAGCCGTCCCCTAAAAATTGGCTTTGAGCCGTACTCGTACCGGAAACACGTCCCTGTCCCCTAAAACGTCCCCGTCCCCGAAATTCCGTGGAGCATAGGTTTTTATACATTAAGGACTGTTAAAATCCTACCATACAGAAAAAAGGGTAGTCTGACATCAAACTCAAAATGGAAATTTTTTGATGAAGTGAGACCATTGTGTGGGGGCCACAACTTTTAGGGAACAAAATTTGCATTTTTATGGATTCTACATCAAACTCTCAGTCTTTTGGGGGAGTTTGGAAAGGTTAAAATAGGATGTGCCACTTTATGGGAAGAGTTTGGAGACCATCAATATTCTGTAATCAGTTTTATCAGCAAAAAGGTACTTTTGGAAGAGGCCTTCTATAGTTACGACTCTAGGCATAGCCGCATCAATGAAATCATACAATTATTGAAGCTTGTAGGGATGCGTAGAAGTTGAAACGGTAACATTTAACAAGACATAAACCTTTGACAGCATCCTATTTAAGGTTAGAATCTTATCCACTGTATATTCTTTAAATTAAATATGCTGGACTAAACAGGTTCTTATGATGAAATTGAATGTTGCTATTGCGATTCCTTGTAACTCTCCGTGTTTGAAATTTGCAAGTTTTGTTTTTATTTTGTGTTACATTATGAACCATCTAGGTGCCTAGTGCCGACAACATGGACTTTGCTATTGAACCAAGTGCCCTATGGCACATTAAAAATAAAATAAAAAAATGAATGTTTTTTAATCAATTGAGTTAAACACACAAGAAGAAACAACAAAAAGAATCAGGTCTCTCTCTCTCTCTCTATATATATATATATTCTCATCAATGATATCTTATGCTTATTTTAATCATTTATTCTGATTTCTTTCCCCTAAAATGATAATGTTTGTATTACACAGGAATTTATGGGTCGAAATCTACTTGCAATGAATGTGATGTGGAAATATCGTGAGCAGGTACAAGTGCCTTGCATTTATTTCTGTATTTGTTATTTTGTCAAAATGAGAAGTTTGCACATAGTTACTATCTCACCTCTTTGTGCTTGTAGTTTACATAACAGTTATAGACACTTCCATGTTTATATGTACACACACATGTATGTGCACATTTACGTTGTTACTTTTTTTCACCTGTGGTTACATACAATGTAAGAACCCCAACAGGTTCTAACTTCACCCTTGCTAAATGTGATCTTACTTGTTGATTTTAGACTAAAGGAATATTGTCAAATAGTTGTCATGAAACCTTTATCTTGTTGTCTCTTGTTTTCAGATTGTTTTTGCTTGCTTGGAATGGTTTCAAATGAAGTTTAAATGCTTGCAAATAATTACTAAGATATCTAGTCAAAGAACTAAAATGCAAATGCAATCCTTTTTGTCTTTTTGAATGCATACATATGATTTTTACATGTAAAATGTGCATCTACAGCCAATGGACATTTTCACAAACACTTGGCATGCAAGCTAGTTTCAATCCTTCTCATTCAAACTGAAATACTGATATTTAATTAATTGATTACAAATTCTGAGAGATCAGATTACAATGCATATGAAATCTATTTGAAAACTAACGGAATGAACTTGTAGCTGTTTGCATGCTCCAAAAGACACCTCAGATTGTAACGTTGCTCTCTATAAATGAACTCAAGACTGACTCTGAGGCTGGAAACATTAAACTGAGGCACTTTATACCCCAAAACGTGCCTGATAACTGTCAAGCGCAGCCCATTTGATCAAAACACAGCCTCTAAAAAGACTGCCTCCGCTCTATATGACCTGTGGCCATCCATAACTCTAAATGCTGATCCTTAGAATGCTGCGATCTGCATTTATGAATCATACCACTGTTTTGTAAACTATTTTTGAAATAAAACACTGATTCTTCCTCCCAGTCCATTCACAATATGAAGCATAATGATGACACTGAATGATACCATCCACTAGCACAATTTCACTGGATAGTTTCACCAGTTCAGAGTGCAAAATCACTTAGAAGAATTCCCATTTCTTCCAGCTTCCTATAGCTCAAACCCTAGGCACAACTCAATCACCACTTTCACAAAATCAAATGCACAATAGAATGAATTTTATCTTTGCATTGAATGCATTTATATTTCTCAAATGCAAATTGGCTGGATGCTTCTTCATACTGTCTGCACTGGGAAGTTGACCATTTTATTCTTTGTCCAACCCACTGACTTACCAAAAATAGAAAAGTTCCCTCTCGATCGCAACTTGACTTACTATAAATAGTAAGTATATGAAACTGAGCCCAACGAAGTCCAATCTGAGCCAAACGAAGACCAAACTGGAATATATTGAATTTTGGAGAGACAAGAACCTTCAATAACCAAGCCTCGACCTCAGAAGACCCTCTATCCATAATAATTAGCCTACGAGAATCACAATAATAATCCCTTGAACTTTGATGCTCATGAAAATGGGGACATTACATATAAGAAAAAGGAAAAACAAGATGAAATCTGTAGTATTGAATATATGATACTAATATAATCATACCAAAGGAGTCTAGGAGTAATCCTTGATTCACTAGATCACATAATGGATTGTGGTGTTTCATGCTCATTGAATTCTTGATTTCTCCACTAATTCTGTTCTCACATGGGCATAGACTAAATTTCATCTAAAACTAACTTGAACTGTAACCCCCTATTTAATCATAGGTACATGCGTTTCACATATTCCCTGATTCATTCCTCTCAAATTTACAGTCTCTTTCCCTGAGACTTGATATCTAGGAACTATACATCATTCCTTTTATCCCCTGAGTAATCAGATTGTACAAGTTATGTCTTAGAGAATCTGTGGAGATAGTAGATTTTTTTTTTTTTAAGTGAATTTTATTCAGTAATGAGGGCAAAATGTAAACCCTCTTGAATGAACATTCATTTTTACATTGATTTCAGCTATATGAATACATCTGAAAAGTGTGATTTTTAATGCCTTTTTAGACTTGCTGGAAACATAGACCTGACAGTTCTTTTACCATTGGGCAGAGATCTCATTATATAGTTCTAAAAACCAGCAAGTTCTTGTTGGGCTTGGCAGATGAGCAGTTTGCCTGCCAAGTCTGCTAAAAAACAACCTTGTAACTTGGTGAGTTCTCACCAAAACTTGCTCAGATTGGGTGAGTTTTTTCAGCAAACTTGACTAACGAAAAAATACAGGAAATCTTTGTTAAAACCTTCATTTTTGAATTTTTTTGGGTCATTTTTCATCTTTAGCAAGTAGAATCTCAGTAGCATGAATTGATTTTTGAGTGATTGAAAATTGTTTTGGGCAGCGATGGAAAAACAAAGTTGTTTTCCCCTTTATTTAGCTTGAAATAAAAAAAACCAACATTTCTCACCCCCTTTTCTATTAACTTTTCAGTGGTTTTTAGTTTCCCTCCTATTTTTGATCAATTTTTCTATGATTTTTAATATTCCAATTAAATATATCCTTTTGATTTGTCAAGTTAATCCTGATTCTGAGTAATTCTACTTTAATCAAAATAGATTTTGCCTCATTCACATTTAAGTTAATTTTTTTTTTGCTTGCATGTAATTTTTTTTATTTGCTTAGTTTTAGCTGAATCTGAGTCAAAATTAGAGGGGAAAAATAGCTTAAAAAACTACTTCCACAGTAAATGTTGATGGAGAAAATGTGGGTTGGAAAACAAATTCATGCAGTAGAAAGTTGCAACAGGAAATCAAGATTGCGTAATCAACAAGCTTTGCAGTTCTTAACCAAGAAGACTAACAATTTATTTAAAGCTTCTTAAAAGGAAGTTTTGATTGGAAATGACCTCAGGGGCATCAAATTTTACAATTTTTGCAATCTGCAAGCCTTTCTTTTCCTATGTCTTTGAATATTGGCTTAAAATATTTCAGGCCAGATAATTATATTATAAGATTATTGGGGAGACAACAAAACGGCAAGGGAGAATCTAAAAGCTTAAATATACCAGTCTTTAAGAATCCAAAATTCTCTTTTTGTGTTCAATGCTGTCCTTTAAAGGCACTTTCTTCAAAAGAAACTTTGTGAAAATTGAGAGCTGCATGTAAATGGATGGCTGCATGCGTTCCCAAATCTGCAGTTTTAATAATAAAAATATTATCTATACAATTTAAAAATTTAATTCTTAAAAGGCTACAAATCTTTTTGATAATCAATTTAGGTTCCTTTTACATTGATTTTTTATCCAAAAACCACAATTTTAATTTTAAAAGATTTTTACATAATATTTTTCCAATAATAGAAGAAGTGGCCTTATTGATTAAATTTTTTTGCACTAAGTTCGTGCACTTGTTATTTGGGCATAACTATAATAATGAATTCTGAGTCGGCCCGTACAACTTTATTGGAAGAGGGTAATGAAGCTGTTAGTTGTTGCTGATTGCCCCTGGACCTTCTAGTTCTATATGCATTTTAATGATAGGTACGAAAGCATCCAATTCTTTTTGGGAGGAGACTTCTTTAGTCAATCCTTAAAAATTTCTTACATTTTCTTTCTAGTAACTTTTCAAGATACCCGCAAGTCCATTAAATTGTTATTAATTTGAATGTTGATGGTATAGCCCAAATCCAAGAAGCTTTTGTAAGTCATCTTTCATTCATTTATTTGATATTTGGCCTGAATGAAATGGCTGAGGCATTTTCTTGAAGAGTTTTGTTTATTTTTTATTTTTGAAGTTGGACAGCATGTTGATTCCTATTGCTACTACGAGCTTTTTTCCAATTGATTATTGCTCATCTGATATAATTTGGCTAGAGCCTTTTTTTAAATATCTCCTTTGACATCAATTATCTACTGACCATTATTCATATCATCTCCATCTTCTGCCATTTGTACTTCTAAGTTTCTAATCCATCAACGTATTCCCAAAGTGCCGAACCTTCTAATATAACTCTATGAAGTCTGTCTATTGCTTCTTATATACTGGTTGTAGAGTAAATTTTATTTAAGATCAGAGAGTTTGCTTTGGCTTCTGCTTCAAAAAGCTTCTTATTTATTTCAGTTATGTCTACCTCTATGTTTCTTATTTCTTTATTTATGTCAGATTTATTTATTTTCGAATACACCATCTTTAATCCTTGTCCTTAGGCCACCTATTTCCTTTTTAAATTGTATTTATTTATTTTAATTATTTGATTGAATTATTGGCGATCTATTAAGGGGCCCCATCCCAACAAGAAAAGCATACAAACTAAAATAGAATTTAAACTCCTGTGCAGACCCATGCAATGGTGACAAGACCAAAAAGCAATACTTGGAAAGATCCAATAACATACAATCATTTTTAGTATGTGATCTAAGAAGTAAGAACCATATGACCTCTATCAAGTTTTTATAGGTTGTGCTTTCTTGGAAAGCACTTCTATCCAACCACCACTATGATCATTCAGTTGTTATGGTACTTTAAAAAAGGTTGAAAATATGGATAAGCACTGCTGGCCCAAAATGATTGTCGAAGAGGAGCTAAGTTGTAAGAAAAAGACTTGGAAGAAATAGAATAGCAAGTGGGTGAACAAGTGGGAAATAAATCTGCATGATTTGTCCTAACACCAATGAGGAGATAAAAAAAGTGGGTGTTAGAAAAATTCAGGAATGTCATGTGGACAAAACAGCTAGGCAGGAAAAAAGCATACTATGTCAGAATTTAACCCCATGTGGCAGCATGATGAAAATTTTTATTTGAGAACTGGGATTAAGGGAAAGGCTAAAATTTTAATCTCACAGCTAAGGACTAGCTCTCATCATCTGAGATGTGAAACTGGTAGATGAAAGGTGCCCAAAGAAGAATGGGAAGAAAGGATTTGCATTTACTGCAGCAAGGGGGTGGTGGAAACGAAATGACATTTCATCAAAGAGTGTGCAGTGTATGAAGATATTCGCAATCAGTTTGAAAACAACTTAAAGGTGGACAACTTGAATGAGCTTTTGGAAGAGTCAAGGCTTCACAAAACAACTAGTTTCTTAGTCAAGATTCATAACAGAAGAGCCAACATGGAAAAGAAGTGGAAATGGATTACTTTGATGTTTCTTGGTCCCTTAGACCGCTGGGTCTCGTGGACATCATTAAGACACCTTCATTCATTCATTCAAAATAGACAAGTGATGCCAAGAGTGATTGATTTATTTGATCTAAAGTTGATTCATTTGGACTCCATTCTAAAGCATAAGTCAACAATGCTTGTGAAGTCTTACCTACTTCGAAAGGATGAGAACCGAGAATCTGAGCCACATTTGATTTAGGAAGATCCAAATGAGATTTGGAAGAAGACATGTTCACCAATGTTTTTGTGATAGATGATGAAGTGGAGCCACAAGGGAGACCAACCATTGTTTTACAACCGGGAGATGGCAAGGCAGAAGCTTGTCATTCATCTGAACTTGTTCTTTAATCATTGAGATACCTTCTTTATCATTCAAAGCTGGAGATGCTACGAACTTGTTCCATGGAGGGTTTTCTTTCCAAATCTCTTGAGATAAATTGTTAGCATCTAAACTATCTTTGCACTAGTTTGAGATTGAATCAGGAGTGGAACAAACTGAGTTACTAGAAGAATCTGATGCTCACTGGTTCACAGATAAATGACATATCTAAACTCCTTTCTGCTATGTCACACTTTTAGATGAAGACTAGTCAGCAGCATTACAAGATACAGCTGTAAGCCCTACTTGATAACATTTGTGATAGAAAAATGGAAGATTTTCATGATCTACTATTTGTTTCCTTAGCCCATCTTTGATCTTCAACCTAACTTCAAACAACCCTTTTGAAATATATATTTTTGCTGGAATACAAGCAGTTGTCAAGTACTTGAGACCATCAGTCCTAGGGTCAATAAAACTAAATCTACCTAATTCATGTGCAGTGCTTTTAAACACAAATCTACCCAGAACTGCAGCGGGATATGGGGCACACAAACCCAAATAGGAATGGCTGAAAAAAATTGTGTTAGGATTAAAATTGGAAACCATGACTTTAATTGCAAAACATGGCATCATATAACCAAGGTCCTTTGCCAAAAATGAAATCCCTATCTTCCACTAAAACAAAAAGCCTGGGATATTTTTATAGCTCCTTTAAGATGTTGTAGCCATGTATTTTTAATCCAAGCATGGAGATTTACAACTAGGCTAGAAAGAATTAAACTTACATATTAGGCCACTCATGCAATACCTTCTTCAAATAGTACCTCTTTCCCTTAGGAAATTATTGGACTGTACCCGGAATAAGGTATTATATCCACATTCCTTCGCTGCTTTTAAAACCTTGCCACTTGTATTGAATAGGATGGTTTGACATTTGCTTTTATTGCTTGAACCATATGAGTCTATGACCATGAGATCCGTAGACCCTATCTGGATTCTGGATACAACTACACACCGACTTTTTCCATAAACCTAGTCAAATTGTTCCCTTTTTGAGACACCCCAGACACATTGAGAACCCCATTTGTTCTCTTAGCAGAAACCAAGATATTTTTACTTGGAGTAATTGGAGTTGTTGGCTCAACCGTTCAACATCTTTAGGAAATAAGGGGCTTAGAATAGCAAACGGAAATACCCCATTTTTTTAAATATTTTGAGGTCATTATTTTTTATCATATGCTGTGACATGGACAATGCTTTGTCTGCAAATGCTACCACATGAGGCTTTGCTGTAAGTTTGGGTGGGATGTGGCATTTTGAAACGATTTTTAGGATCAGTCTATGTTATACCAACCAGGACTTCACTATTTGAAAATTTAATCCTAGACACCCATTTCCCTTTTTTGCTGCTTAAATTTTGTTTTTTAATTACTCATTTCTACTTTAATCCTTTCATTCTGGTTGTGAGCCTTCAAATTGTGTCAAGAAGTCATCATGGGCCATATTTTATTGTATTTGTTAATATACGTAAAATGAAGAGGACATGGGGGACAAAGAAAATAGAATACCAATAGAGGAGATGAATTCCTCGTATGAGACAAGCAGTCAAGGTCAAAAAAGTTGACAAGGACAATCCATATGACATTCCATAGTTCCATGATAGAGTAGTACAAACCTTGTAGAATATGAATCAAAATAAGGCTAATCAAGGAGATTAAGCTTTTCAACTAATATCTAGAATTCAATCAATACCACTCCAAAAACCTTCCAAGAAAACTTTTGCAAAGAGAAGCAGAACATCTAGAAGAGGAAGAACCTTATCATCAAATAAGAGCTGAATTTATGACATATATTGGCGAATACAATAATCTAGGCTAGACATTTTGTGATGAGACAATTTTTTGAGGGTTGTATGATTTGAGGAAGAATGGACCAAGGACATGATTATTTCATTAGGATCAGCCTTGCAAAGACATCTAGCACCCTTTGGGTAAGATTACAATTCCTTCATATGATAGGCCCAATAAATGTTCTTCCCAAGCTTGTGTAATGTCCCCATTTTTACGCTATCCTATTTTGTGAGCATTAGCCAGTTTTCGGGGTTTTTCTTAGGTTTTCCTGATGCACTGGGAGGCTTCTAGTGTTTTTTGGTGAGCTCAGTTCTGAGTTTCAGTGGGTTTTGACACCAATTGCTATTTATAGTAAGTGCTTGCCTGACACCAATCTTTCTAATTTTTTCTCGGTTTGTTCTCTTTAGTTTTTGTTGAACATTGCTATTTATAGAAAGCATTTGCATGACTCCAATTTTTGGGTTTTTTGGATTTGTTGTATTTGGTCCTCAGAGAACATTGCTATTTATACAAGGTGGTTGAATGGGATCAATTTGGGTTTTCTTGGGTTTGTCCTCTTTGGTTTTTGGAGAACACTACTATTTATAATTTTATAGTATATGCTCGTGTCGGCATCAATTATCATCTGTCAGCTTGAGTTGGTTTCGACATGTTCGATTCTCCATTTTCGGTGCCTTGGCAAGTTTTTGTAAGGTAATGGAAATTATTTTAATAGTTCCACTTAAGTGTTCTAAAAGTGGCTTTTTAATATTTAAGTGATAAATATTTTATAAAGTATGTCCCAAAAAGGAGATGCCGAGTTGGGAAGACCTAAGTTGTGTTTAAAAGTCTATTCGGGGCCTTTTTTCAAGGCAATATTATATTTGAATAATCAAATTTGCCCTAATTTCTCCCTCCAAGTCTATATAATGGGATTTGACTCTCATTCTTTATTTTGCTTGTGCACACATAACAAGATGCTGTATAAATGAACCTGGAAAGTTCTTTCAGAGATTGTTGAGGATGAAAACCTCTACATTTGATCTTGTTTTGGTGGTGAAAGATCCATCCTAGCTGGTTGTTGATTTCAATTTAAGTTTTCAGAGTTTTTCTCAAAGTCTGGTGATAAGGGTTTGTGAGTCTAGTTGATATATCTTAGATTAGCAATGCTTTATTGTTTCCAAAATGCAAAGTAGATCATCCATTGATTGATGTGGGTGGTCAAGTCTCTTACTTGTTGTATAAAGTTTCTTCTCAAATATTCTTCATTGATCGATGCCATGATTCACTACTTGGAAGAATCAAGCTTTTGACAATCCTTTGAAACTCAATTTGGTAAAACTGATTTATAGATACTAAACACTGTTATGCAATTTTTGAACACTAACACACTAATTAAATTTTATCATTATTAGACAGACTATTGGTAAAATATTGAATGGGTTAATGAATGAGCAAGACACTCATATATAGTTTACAAAGATGACGTTATTAGAAACATTCTAATAACGAAAGAATATGCGAGCTGACCAAAATATGCAAGCAGCTAAGCCAGTCTAACCAACATTTCTTTGAGGAACTACCTAAAATGACACATTGATGGCAAAGCCAAATCTTATCAACACCTCTTCGACAAACTGTGTGAATGCAACACAAACCACTGGAGAAATGTCTATGTTTGAGTGAAACCAAATTGGTCAATAATGCCAGCTTGTTCAATGCCAAAATAGGCTGAATGATATGCTATAGTGATCGGTGGTAAACCATCCAAACTTGCAAGATGAAATGTATACAAGAATATGATCCTCCACCATATTACCATCCAAGATTTATATCAATGATGTAAGGTGCTGATGCAAGTCTCATAACATTAATACTGCTGTCACATTGTCAAGTCAGGTCTGATACAAACTGAAACATGTTGCAAACATCTCTATATGTTGCCGCAACGATCTCAAAATGAAGTAAACACAACCCAAAGCTAAACAATTGATAAGACGCTGCAAATTGCTACTAAACACAATCAAACACACTGAAATATATTCAATATCAGAATGGTGAACATTTTAGACATTAACAGGTTTACTTTTATCCACACATCCCAAGGTCTTAGGAAAGTTGATGCTCTCCAAAGATGTTGGAGATCTCGAAGAAGTGAGGAATGCTTCTTGAAAATTGGATTTGCACCTTAGAAAATTATTGTAATTATCTTGATTCTCGGAACTCTCTTCCATTGTAATAAAACTGTTTCGATAAAAGCAGTGCTCTTTAAGAATCTTGGAATGGACCGAAAAAGGAACATTACAAACAGTTATTCTACAAATATTATATTTAAATTTAAGTAAAAATATAATGTAAAAAAAGTTCTAAAATAAAATATAAAAGCAACTACATTTGTGTGCATGGTGTGACAGCATGGAACTAAGGCATACTTTATTGTAACAGATAAAAATGGCATCAGGCGTATTAAAGCTGAGATACATGAAAATAAATATTCCTTTTACATCATATGGAGAACATTATGGTGACGTGCATGGTACTTTATAATTATTTAAACATTTTTCTTATGTATTTTTAATATTTTGCATTATTAAACTGGTTTAATAAATGCGAGCAATGTTACTGTGCCTTCACTCCATGCTTGTATACATGCATGGTCATGTTTGATACCTGAAATTTGTGATGGATGCTAACACCACAATTTCTGTTCCAAAAAATGTTTTCATACCTTAAATTTTAAGTGTAAACCTAAAGATAAGCTTCCCTTTAGCAAATCAGTGATGTATGTCCATTTCTAGAGTTTACAGTTCACAGCACTGTGTTCCTCTTCTACTTTATGTCAAGTGTATATGTGCCCTATTGGTTGAGGAGATTCTTTTATGAACTAGATGAAAGATGGTCTTGGCTGATAGGAACAGAGGTCAACATGCAAAAATTCCCTTCTCAAGTTTGCAAGTGAATAATCAAAGTTTCAATGCCATTCTGACCTTTTGTGTATACGAACAAAAGTGAAATAAAGATATGTAGCGGTGATCAGACAGAATTTTGTGATTATTTTGCAATGTTTGTACTGTTATGGAATGCTTTTTTCATGTTTGTTTACATGAAATTACATGTGGGTAGAATAATTATGGTTTCAAACATTTTTTTATCTTATGATTATTGGATTTCATATTTTACAGCGATCTTTTCCCTTGACTGAGGAGGAATATTTGCTGAGGCTAGATGATGTAGCAAACAACTTGAAATGTTGGGGTGCTGTGTCACATGTTCGAAATAGCCTTGCAAAGGTTAAAGAGAGGCCACGTATAGGCAAGGTATATATTCATGTCTTATAAAATACACTTATGTTTACATGGTGTGTGCTATTTGTTTCCGATTCCATTCTTATTGGAAACTCAGCATTCTAGACTTCACTCTAGGTTTTTTCTGAACCTTATTTTGCAATCCATTGTATACAATAGAACTGCTATCTTTTTATATAGAACTCATACAAAATCATTGATGAGAAATAAAGATGCATTTTGTTGTTATATGCTACCAACACAATTCATAGTAAAAAAAAATGCATAAAGAGCTAATTACAAAAAGCAAATTAAACACTGTAGACAATGTACTAGCTACATGTCGTAGATTGTTGAATTTTACTTTATTTCACATGTTCTTGAATTTCATTTGAACTTTCTAATCTGGTAAGAAACATTATTTTCTATTAATATTTGTAAGCCAAGATCTGTCACAACATGCGGACAGTTTTGCAACAAGCAGAAATACTGCATATGCATAATCAGAAGATACTGCATGTACATAATCAGAAGATACTGAGTACTATATCTTACTTCAGCTATCCAATTTGGTAGATCTATGAGCAGATCTTTATTTTTTAATTTTTAATTTTCTGTTGGTAGAATATATAAGAAATCAAAAAATTTCTGTTCTAGTGTAAAGCTAGTAGAGATGGGGACTATAGTATGGAAACTGGTATTGCACAATGCAGATCATTTGTCTGTCTCCACCTGAGCAAATGAAAGATACTTGATGCTTTGTGGTAATAAGTCAGGGTAGACAGTCTTGGTCTGAAAAACCCATGTTAAACACAAGCAATTGTGTAATGACCCAAACCGGAGAGCCACTAACTAACCACACATTTAACCACAAATTTCAAAAAAAAAATTTGCTTTTTCATTCATGCTTAGTCACAAGCATAATACATAACTGACAAGAAAAGATCCATCTGCATAACATTTCATAATTAATTTAATCACCACTTTCATATTTCATACTCTGCCATAAACTCATGTAAATCAACAAGAAGACTCAATTCCAAAACAGTCAAATATATGTCATTCAATCTACAAGAAATAAGTAAACTACTGCAAAAAACCATAAACAATAAATGATCAAGTTCAACAATAAATAGTATAACTTGTAACATGATAACCAATTATGCAATAACCAAGATTAATATTGCAAAAGGTAGGCCATCATCAATTGAATAGCCATCACAAAAAAAACAATAAACAATAGATCCAAAAAAAATGAGTTCAATCAAAATATCAATGGGAAATAGTCACCACTAATAGTTCCACAATCCACAATGATGGTTTGATGGATGGATTACACAACTTGATTTGGGGTTGATTATATATTTCTCAAGAAAACCGAGCAGGACTGATTACTTAACCCAATAAGTCTTATTAAAACCCAACATGGCTGATTACAAAACCATCACCAATTATGAACTTACAAAATAACTGCTCTGGCCAGAGACTTATACAAATGATGTCCACCAGCATGTGGAGGTTCATACTTTCATCTTAAACCAAGAGTACCACATACAAGAGATATCCACAACTAATAGACACAGGTTTCCACAACCAAAAGCTTCACATGGCAGAATGTTCTTTCTCTCTTTGGGATGATGATTTTATTAAGGTTTTGAAAGGGCTTTGTAATCCCAACGTTAATGGGGCCTGAAAGGTTAATCTTTCCTTGAATCCCAGGCTCGGGGTGAGTTGGAAGGCTTCCGATGTTGGGTGGGTCAAGATCAACTTTGATGGCACTTCAAGGGGCAACTTGGACATGAGTGGCGTAGCTTGTGTGGCATGAAATCATGACAGGGTTGTTTTGGGATCTAAGTCAATCTCTTTGGGGATCATTACAAACAATGATGCTAAGCTCAAAGCTGCTCAGATCAGGGTGAAACTTGGAATTGAATTGAGAGTAGATAAACTACATTTGGAGGGTGATTCTCTCCTCACAATTAATGCAATTAGACATAAATCTACACTGAACATGAAGCTCCAGCAATAAGTTGATGAGATATGAGGGCTTGTGGGAAAATTCTTGGATTTCCAAATTAGTCACATATATAGAGAAGGCAATGATATGCCGGATGGTTTAGCCAAGAATGCATCAGATACATTGTCGTAAGTTCTTTTGTTTGAGTGATGTGAGCCTTGGGGGAAATAACTTTAGGACACTCCCTAAATTATTTGCATGTATCTGACATGCCTTTTTTGTACGGGGAATTGAGTTAGCGCCTCCGTATTGAGAATATATAGAGAATGATTGGTGTGAGATTTTGTGATTAATTATCACACCTTTCCCACATGATTCATCCTACCTCACTCATGTTGAATTGTACTAGGCTGTGTGTCACAAGGAGCAAGGACATTTGGTGGCCAAGGTACATGGCCTCATAGTTCAAAATATCGGTATCAACAACTTATCGCTGAGGGCAAACAAAAAAAAAATCGGAAAATATCGGAGATAAGTCGAAAACTTATCGAGAACTTTAAAACTTGCTTAAATTTAATTAGAAATGCATTTTTTTTTGCAAAAATCAATAAGTAGATGCATCTAATGAGTTAGTAAATGAGTAAACAAACCAAACAAGCTGATCTAGATATATATAAATGCAAATAGGGTACAAAATCGCATCCTCATGTGGAATGCTGATGGTTGATAACCATAGTCTGATAGTCTAAAGACTCTAA
>MU225022.1:581943-592672 GCA_018584345.1 Thuja plicata | reverse complement strand
CATACAAATTGAAGGCACAAATTTAGAAATTTAATAAAGAAATTTAGAAACAAACTAAATTGGTTTATAACTTTAAATAAGTTTAAACATTGCTAAAACTTGAAAGAAAAAAACAAAAAAGTGTTAGATTATGAATTTTTTAAGAAAATATGAAATTATTGAGAAAACAATGAAATTTCTTGCAAAAATTGTTAAAAAATGGTGTTAGATCTTGTTTATTACACTCTAAAATGAGTTAGAGTATATTGGAAATGGTATTATAGAGTTTTTATAAACTTAGATGCAACTATGACAAGACAAAATGATTTAAAAATAAAAAGAAAAAGATTTTTGAAAACTTACTTGTGAATCCGAATTTGCTTGAAAAATCTCTTCGAATCCGCTCCAAATCCACAAAAAATCGCTCTCCAACCCTGCAAATCAAGTTCTTTGTCCACCAAACCCTTTTGTCCTCTCCAAACTAGTATTTGCAAACAAAAAAATTACTTTTCACCTTTTCTGAGCCGTCAGTCCCTATAAGCGGATTGCGGCCGATATTTCTAGCAAATATCGCGATATATTTGTAAGTTATCGCTGATATTCTGGGCGATAAGCTGGGAACTTTTCGGCACGATAAGTTTGCGTGAAAGTTACAGAACTTGTCGCAGCACAGAACTTATCGGGATAAGTTCACTTATCGCCGATAAGTCTGCGACAATTTGATCTATGCATGGCCTCACCTCAGATGAATTTAATAATGACAAAGCATTACTGATGGCCTCAGATTTCTCGGTGTTTGTGTCATGATTATAAGTGGGTTTTTTTTGAGAATAAATACTTGCCTTTCCCTTTTTGGCTGTTCATTTCTGCGATAGTGCCCTGTGTCTCTAGTGCCTCTTGTTGGTTTAGGGTGGTAGTGACAGGAATAGATATGTTGATTCGACTACTGGGAAGGAGGTGAGAAACGACATTCCTTGGTGAAAGCTCAGACAATAGGCTCGGGCATATCTTTAAGACGAACCATTGTTGGTTTTGTATGCTGTAAGAATGATGCTGGGCATAGATTATCTCTAGGCTAACCATCGACACAAAGTCAATTCGGATGTAGTGGTGATGTTTTTTGGCTTCTATACTGGATGTAGATGAAACAAACGAGATGGCTCGGAGGATTTGCAAGAAATTGGTGAACGGGAAGTTACTGAGCGAGTTCGATGATGTTTTGGGGTGCGTTGATGATAATCTGGGTATCCTGCTGCCCAAAGACTTCTATGTTGTGCGTAGCTGTGGGTGAGAGGTGTCCAAGTGTCCCATCGCCCATTATCTTGACCCTTCGGTGGCTCCGCGACACATGTAGTTAGTGAATCGTAGTGTTTCCTTTTTGGAGCTCATGTTCAACTTGGAAGAAGAAGAAAGGGATGGTTGGTTGCAAAGGTATACCAAAGAGGAGGGTTTGATGGGTTTTGATAGAGAGAGTTCGGGTTCTGAAATGGAGAGCAAGGGGAATGTTGGTGTGGGAAAGTTTAGAGGCAAGCACACTTTGGAGGTCTCGTCGGGGTCACCTGCATTCTCGATGGACCACGCGGACTACAGTGATGACTATCCATACAAAGCCCGACTCTCTGGTAAAAAATAGAAAATGTAGTGTTTTCTTATGGGTGATAAGGTTGGGGTTCTGGGTAAACATATATATATATATATATATATATATATATATATATGATAGGCCAACATTGGGGTAAGGAATGAAATGAAATTTGATGTTCAATAATGAACTTCAGTTTGGTCTATACATGTCAATTCGAGACGTAATCTTGCGAAAGGTGTTGGGGTTATATGCCACAAAGGGGTGAAAGTTGTGAGATGAGTGGTTAATGCAGCTATGAAAATAAACCTATAACAAATCAAAGTGATTTTGGCGATAGGATCTACACAACAAATATTAAAATAAAAAAATTGATTCATCAACAAAACTTATCATCAAATCAATAATAGTGAAACCAAACTTTAATGAACTATCACAATTATATATATATATATATATATATATATGATAAGTCAACACTAGGGTAAAGAATGAAATGAAATTTTATGTTTAATAATGAACTTCAGTTTGTTTTATACATGTCAATTCAGGACGTAATCTTGCGACAAGGTGTCGGGGTTGTATGCCACAAAGGGGTGAAAGTCGTGAGATGAGTGGTTATGAATGCATCTATGAAAATAAACCTATAACAAATCAAAGTGATTCTAGCGATAGGAATTGCATACACAACAAATATTAAAATAAAACAATTGATTTATTAACAAAACTTCTCATCAAATCAATAATACTGAAACCAAACTTTAATGAACTATTGCTATTTAAATCACTAAACTACTAAAATTTAAATCAAAGAACTATTAAAGTTTAAAAACTTAAAAGAAACAACACAGAAAATAAACGTCACCGTGCTTCACCACAGAGTGGGCCCTTGCTCCATGGTTTGCAGGGTGAATAGAATAAGAGCCTTCCTACACTGCTGCTTCGATCACGAAAAGTACTGTCTTATTTATCAGAAATAGCTCAACGTTTTGATACAAAGATCTTCTTACAATAATATAAGATCAGAAATCTGCGTACACCAAAGTTTTCCTCTATTGTTTACAGTAGACCATATATAAAGGTCACTTTTTTAACAAACAACAAATTAGTGGTACAAAATAACTTAGTTTGTTTTGGCTTTTAGCCAACAAACTTGATATGAGTGGTTTTCATGAAATATCGCTTGCTGGCCATATATTGAAAAAAACTTTGGTAAACCATGGCTGGAAATAGGAAAAAGACAGAATTTTGGTTTTTAATACAAACAAGATCATATGTCAAGGATCTCTCCAACTCCAATCACCTGAAAATAGGTCAAATTTGGTTTTGCAATTGAGCAAAATTCGACAACTGGCCGCAACAGTAAATCAGGAAACATTTCCTTGAGAAAACCACTTGTATCATTTAGATCCTTCATTTTATGAGGATTCCACTACACAGAATCTTAATTGGGCCTGTTCTGGACAAAACCCATGTCTTGGATTTTTGAGATTTGTCCTCATCTGCCCGCAAATTACAACACAAAACTAACTGTTCTTATCTGACATATTTTTGGCTAGGAACATTTGAGCATGAGCAGAAATGGGTTGTAATGACCCCCTTCGATCGTATCTCAGAATTAAGGGACAATGGACTTGAATTCTTTATATATCTCTGATTTAGATAACTAGATGCATGCTTAAGTAAATCAACCTTTGTCTCTTGGATGAAAGCCCAATGCTGAATGGTTCGAACTATCAATTAGTTTGTTGTTATGGTGTTTGATGACCTTTTTGAGAATGATACTTTAGTGATGTCTCTGAAATGACTCCTTTGGTGTGATCCTTTTGTGTTGTGATTGCTGTTCACATGATCTTTGCCTGGTTAACTGTAGTGGAGGATTGAGACTGTGGATGTTCTTCTCTCCAATAATTGCTCGATAAATTTGGGCCTGTTTCTTTTAATTAATCGTTATATGTATTGAATTTATATTTATGATCTTCAAGGTTTTTTTTCTCCTGAGATGGTCTCCTCTCCAAGAGTGGCAAGTAAAAGATAAAAATTTCTAATTTGATGATTCTGGATATATTTCCTTGTTTGCTGGTATTACGTTACTGTTCAGTATATTACTTCTCGAGCATTCAGATGTACCTATATATATATAATTCTTCCTTGATTATTATTACTATATGTAAGACCACATATGGGTTCTTTGCCCATAATAGAATTCAGATATAATATTTAGCAGTGATTGCTTACCAGCAATACACCTGATTTGGTTTACCCCTTGATCAGTATAAGTCATACCTCTTCCTGATTTACTACTATCCTTCCACGTACCTTCAAATACGTATATTCTTCTAAATCTCTCCACTCTTCCTTGAAGAGTATCGAATATATCTCTTTCTCAGTAGTAACATATATATACTCTCTTCCCTAGGATTGTCAGATATAATTTTATCTGCTTCTCCAACCCTTCAATGATCCGAATTTATATATATCTATGTTTATTCAACTCCTGATTTGATATCGTATGTCTAGTCTCCTATATTCCTTGCATTGTTCTGAATTTGATAAGAGGTCTTTGTCAAATCCTGAAGTATATAAAATGGTTGCTGATTCTGAGATGACTCAAGAATATCCAATGAAAGCTTTCGCTGACTAATGATAATCTGATTGCTGTAATCGGAGTATGCCATATATTTTTATAATCTTTTTTATTCTTCCATTCCATGATTCAATACTATCCATATCAAATATATATATGGTCTTTGCTGTCTAGTAGTAAACACCGCCTTCAGAATAACTCGCTGTCTTTATTAATAGGTGAATGGCAAGTGAGTAATACTGGCTGCGATATATCAAAGGATGCTAAGCTTTTATCTTTTCTTCTGTAATTGATCTCCAAAATCCTCTTCTGTCCCGTATTCCNCCCCCCCCCCCCCCCCCCCCCCAACTTTTTGACCCATAACTCTCTACTTATATATGGCTTACTTGGTGGAGAAGGTCACTGTCTATGGGGACGCAACTATTGGTCGCCCAGTAATATCGCTGACACTCGGCGATAATGGATGTTAATAATATTGGTATTATGTTGTTGTTTATATCTGTTTTATGAATTTTTCCTACTAAATTTATATATATATATATATATATATATTATTCAATGGTTATATTTAATATGTATTGTTTATGTATACTTAAAGATGATTAGATGATTATGTATATATATAATATATTATTATTAAATATAATCAAATATATGATTATACTTAATGTTCAAGTTATAGTTGTTTAAAAAATATATAATTTATATATTGTTCACATTATAGTTTTTTATTAGATATTTCAGTTTATTAATTAATTATTATATCTCTTTTATATACTAGTATATTATTAGTATTAAGAAATAATATTAATTATTGATTGTCATATTAATATCTAATATTATTACTATTCATTCATTATTAGATTACTTATTTCTTAATTTATTTTTATGATTTATTATTAAATTCTATTCTAGAAATGGGGACATTACATGGGTGCATATTAAAAACAGTCTTGTTACAATAGTGGACAGAGATAGGAAATGGAAATATATTCAATTTCCCTCACTCACCTAGCAAGTGCATCATTGATTGTAAATTCTAATATTTTTTTACAGCCATTTGGAGAAGTCACGGGTTGAGTTGTATAGGTATGTAGCAGCAGTGTAAATTGGAAGACGCCTATAGTCACAATCATAAAAGTTCAACATAGATAGTGCATGCTCAACCCAGTAATCATGGAATTATCACGAACACATAAATAGGTCCAACATAGAAGAACTAAATGTGAGTACAATCCATGTGGCAATGCTGAGTGATAGGAAGGTTCCTCCACAGAAGACGACAGGAAGCATGCTGCAAGATATATTTTCCCAGGCGTAAAATAACAATGCTTATTAATGAAGACAATCAATAATTAATTTTCATAATTTACTCTCAAAACTATATTAAATACCTTTTACATATATGTAACCATATGCAACATAAAGGCAAGTATGATATAGAATGGAAATGGAATGTTGGAATGGGTATGAAGGTGCGTGAAATAGGTATGAAGGTGCATGAAATAGGTTGAAATGGGACATATATTGCTCTAATCATTTCCCCCAACTTAGCATATTGCACGTCCTCGAGCGATGATTATGATTGAGAGGTCTTTTATTTGAATTGGTAGCCTTTTGAAATTATAGCTTTGGCCTGCTTCGTCACCCCTGACTATTATAGCTCATCACATTTTTAGTTCTATTTTTCTACCAATTCCTCTTCATAGAAAGCTTCATGGGTTACTATCAATTATTTTTCACTCTCTTCGATTTAATTTTTTTTTAATATTCAATGCCCCTCCAACATTTTGATTTTTCATCCATTTTTTTTTCATGTTTCAATTTGTTTTCTTTTTCATTCTGCATAACATCAATTTTTTCAAATGCTATATATAGGTGGTATCATGAAAAAATATCTCCATTTCCAGCTATGTGAAATGGGTGAAATGATAGGCAACATGAGGGATGAAATGATAAGGAATATGAAGGGTGAAATAATAATGATTATGAAGGGTGAAATAACGGATACTACAATAGGATGATTAAGGATAAAGTGAAATAATGGGTGCAAATATGGGTAATAAGGATGGTGTACGTGAAAAGATAGGTGATAAGGATGTTTTACCTCCCCCCAACTTAAAGGGTTGACTCTCCTTGACAAACAAGGAGAGGATAGGTATTGATGTTGCACATATGATTAATATAACAAAAACATTAACAAAGTTAAGAGATAAAATAATGAAAAATAAAATTGATTGTTTTACCAACTTGCTTGTCCAAATATGCCAAGGTTTGGTAGCCAAAAGAACTCAGCAACTGTGAACCGCTAGCAAGGAAGGAACCAAAAATTGCGATGGGGATTGGAACTCCATGAAAGATCTCCATCTGACTAAAGCATTAAATTAAACTGATGGAAGCTAAATCCACTTACCATAACAACCCAATCAAATGTGTAGCACGTGCTATAGGTGATCAATGTCATGGTAATCACCAAAAATTGAGGCATAGCCACACAAGTGAGCGACAGGAGATGTTAGAAACACCCAAACAGTAAAAGAACCATAGAAGCATTTGAGTGTTCCTAAAAAATGGCTAGCTCAAAGGAAGAAAACAAATTATTGCATTTTTTCTTCTCTTTTTTTTTCTTTTTTTTTTTTTTTTTAACTTTTCTTTTTATAACAAGTGACCATTGGCAAGCCACTTTTCAACCATTCACTGCTTAGTGGCGCTGTACAATTTTACACCGCTAAGAATTTATTTCATCTCCAATCCGCCAGAAGCTGGTTTTCAACTTGTAGTTGTCTAACAATGCCCGAAGGTTTTCATTGTTAGAATTTATTGCTTTTTTCATTTTTCTTTTTCATTTTCTTTAATTTTTATTTTTCATTTATTTTTCCTTATGAAAATCTACATATAATGACCAAAGAAATTGAAACTCTCATATGGATGTTGAAGTGATACCATCCAAATCTAGGAGTTCCTTTGCAAACCCTTTAGTGAAACTCACTGTTGAAATTGGTTACATGATGCAAAACTTGAAATGATGACCAAAAGAAAGAAATATCCCTCATCAAGAGTGACCAGGAATATTCTAATAGCATGCTTGCCACAAAAAATCTTGATCCTATTTAGCTCATGCCACCATATCTGAAAGTTGACTGCAAAAATTTGGAAGACATGCCAAATCACTTAAAAGAATTACTTACGATAGAAGCAATCTCTCAAAGATAAGGCAATGTAGTGAAAGAATAATGGCAGTCTCTCAACTTCTCCAATATGTCTATAGATATAATGTGATGTTCCCTTTCTGAAATGGGATTTAATAATCAATAATAAATAATAAGATTGAATAATAATTAAATAGAATTGAAATATAAAATAAATAAATAATAAAATACAATTTTATATATCAATCAAGTTATATGGAAGATATCCGAAAGTGTTAAGAAATAGTAAGAAGCGGTGCTAAAGTAATTACCAGCGAATAAGGGTGATAGTGCTATGACTATAAAAGCATCGAATAGATTAAACATGAACAAGCCGCAGTAAGATAAACCTATACTGCAATTAAGGTTATTATCTAAGATTTGTCGTGGATAATGAACTATGTTGATAATATGACGTCGACAATTACTCCACACTGATCATTGTGGAAGAGATGTGAGACTTAGACAAAGATCAATATATTGACTTAAGGAGAAACGTGAGTAGAAACGATTAGGATGTGGTAACCAATCGAAAGAGTAGTATGAAAACCACATCAGCGATCATACCTAGTCGTCAACCATAGCAAGAATAAGAAACGTATACTGAAGGAGAATTGCCCACTCTACGTAGTCAATACCTTCCATCGTACATACAACCCATATAGAGGTTATCGAGTGAAGACCATGACATTTACACAATGATTAAAGGGTGATGGATTGGTATTCAAA
Source organism: Thuja plicata (assembly GCA_018584345.1). Classification (NCBI taxonomy): domain Eukaryota; kingdom Viridiplantae; phylum Streptophyta; class Pinopsida; order Cupressales; family Cupressaceae; genus Thuja; species Thuja plicata. The sequence continues at coordinate 584,607 of MU225022.1, read as the reverse complement.
GTAACTATTAAAAGTGGTTTGTATATTTAACAAATCGATTTTAGAACAGGAACGAGGATTATTGAGTAGATAGTGCTTACTAGTTCAAAGGGTGCTATTAATAAGAGCATAAAGAAAGGTAAGTATTAAACACATGAGACGTCTCTTGTCAAGGGACTTACCGTTCTTTCATATCCTATAAGAAGCAAACTCAATCATTCATTCAGGGAGGAGGAGAAAATTATAATAAGTGTTTGGCATCGATCAGGAAGATAGAATCAGAATCAAAGAGTTAATACAGAATAATAAATACTCATCCAGCGACAGCAGATATAGCATACATACAGTACATATTATAGGGATAGTCCCAGTCTGCAAGCAAAGCCATTTAAGACTGTATGTCTGAAACCAGCAGCAGTATAAGCTATTGTGTTGGTATATACATCCTTCTGATTTATTGGCTAGTTTGTAAATAAATAATCTCAAAACATCAACATTCAATTAATATGTTTGTTCATATATATATACATGCATACTCAAGCCTTATTACCATTTTTCGTATTTGAGAAGGGAGGACAAAGGGGTTTCCAAGGAGGGGCTTGTCTAAATCCAATCAATAGTATTACTCTTAAAATAGGGTAGGGGTCAGCGTCCCGGAAGCCTTGAGGGCAAGTCCCAAGATAGGATACAGGCTTGGAACTGTAAACTTTGAGGGAGCCTATTGTAATTCGTCTCTAGGCACCTTGGTTACACGCCTAATCCTTCCTTCATCAAGTTGAAGTAGTAATAAGGTCGGCATGGATGTTAATAATATACATAGATAACTCAATCTGATTAAATGAATGAATAATTCTTTTTACTTTGAATGTCTTAGATTGAATCATTATATCTTTATCCATTCAGTTTAGGACATAAATATTAAATTTGGATTAAATTGGTAATGACTAAGTCTAAACCTATCAGGGGACATTACAAATGGTATCAAAGCCTTGGTCCTGCCATCCTGTAGGGTAGAGAGTCAATAAGATGGAACCTAACAATGTGCATGCTTTTTTGTATTCCTTGTGTCTTCATAGATTCGTATGTATACTTGCGTTGCCTCACGGCAAATAAATGTCATGCATGTTTATACATTCATTTTGTGTACCTTACTTTAAACCTTACATATTTGGCGTGTACTTATTGCTTGCTTCATGCCTCACTTGTCTGACAAATATTTGTATATTGCTTCATGCTTTGCATTCTTTACGTGTTTGGCATGTATTCAAGTATATTATTTCATGCTTTATAAGTTTGGCGTGTATTCAAGTATATTACTTCATGCCTTGTGTGTCTGACATGTATAATGTTTTTTGTGCATTTTTATGACTTCATGCCTCATGCATGATTCATGTTTTTTGTATACTCATGTGTATGATTCATGCCTTAAGTGTACTCTTGTTTCATGACATGTGTGTATATTCATGGATTTCTGTGTATGATTCAAACACATGTTCATATGCATATTTCATACATTGTATGATACATTGTATGTTGCATGTATTCACATGTATGCTTTGGACTTAAGAGAATTCATATATGGGTATGTGCACCAAGTTGTGAACCAAAAAGGGGGGTATAAGTGGACACATTTTTTCTGAAATCGGGTAAACCTGAACTTGGAATAGACGTTTGAGGGTCATGCACTCAAAATAAGAAGATTTGTAAAAAATAAAAATTGTAGTACTTTGAATCTAGTTTCTAAAATACTAAATTTTTTAAAAAACCGATAAGATTAAGAGGGTCAAACCCCGCGTGCACGAAAACCTGTTCCTGATTTTTTCAGAAAAACATAACATAGTTGTTTCCGTGCGCTGTACAAAAAATATAGTTATGTTCAATATTTTTCAAATCCCTTTGGTAGGATAATAGGTAAGAGAGATCTAGAAGTTGTGTATTTTTTGTAATATTCTGATGAGTATTTTTTTTTCTGTGATTTTTTGAAGTGACCGCACCCTGAAAATTCAGTACCTGTTCGTGCGCTGAGCATAACTTGCATCAAAATAATAAAAAATGAAAACTTTTTTTTAAAAAGTGTATAGAATTGTTAGGAATGCAGATCTTTAATAGAGAGAATTTAATATGCTATATTAAATATAATTAACTTCTGAATATAGACTGAATTATATATGCACATGCAAGTTCTTTATGTATGCTGTAGTAGTAATATAAAATTGTGATTGATATGTTTCTACAACATACGTAAAGATGTATAAATACATATCTTAACAGTCATGTCTATGTAGAGACATGACTGTACATGGCTTATGCCACGTACAAACATATCTTTACATAGACATGGCGTATCATAACATATCGATAACATAAGGCTTAATTGTTGTTCGTATAACTTGGTGTGCTACGATAACTATCGTATGATAGTTATTGTAACACATTAATATATGTGTTACGATATCATATGATAGTTATCGTAACTTATGCATTATATTAATACATCGACCACGGTCGATATAACAACCGTTTCACTTTACTTTGAATGTAAAGTATATCGAGTACGATATCAATGATACTAATAATAATAATAATATATATATATATATATGTATATATATATATATAAGTATATCGAATCTGATCAATATGATAGTAATGATAATGATGTATGTATATATATATATATATATA
>MU225022.1:500136-567111 GCA_018584345.1 Thuja plicata | reverse complement strand
ATATATATATATATATCAATCATATCGAAGCTATTACTTAACAAGAATCAAGTGTAGAACAATAATATGTAATTTATTTGTAATTTGGTTAAGTATATCAAAAGTTATTAAAAAAATGGTAGACATATGTTTGTGAGGACTGTCAAGACAATGGTAAAGAAAATTAAAGTTTACTATGCTAATGTTGTCCAAAAATAGAAAAATTTATATGGTTAGAAAGCTAAGAAGACGTATGAGATTATGGTGAAAATTTTAGAGCTACCCTCTCGACAAATTGCAAACCTGATGAAGATAAAGTCGAGAATTCATCTTACAAGATGAAAAACGTCTAAAAGAACAAAATGGAGGGAAAATGAGCCTCCAAGCCTTTGGGTCGTTTTCCAAGCCTCTTCCCAAGCCATAACCCGATTGGGTTTCTAAATTTCAAATAACCCGATTGGGTTCTGAAAAGAAAAAAGTAATTTTTCAACTCCTACATAACCCAATCGGGTTCTGAAAAGAAAAAAGTAATTTTTCAACTCCTACATAACCCGATCGGGTTCTGGAGAATAAAATGCACAATTTTTACTTCTTCAAGACCCGCTCAGGTTTTGAAGAAGTAAAAATTATGCATTTTACTCTCTCTCTTTACCCCCCTCTCTCTCAATCCCTCCTCTCCCTACCCTCTCTCTCAATCCTTCTTTGTTCTTAGTTTTTCAAAACCCGATCTTATGAGGAATTAGGAACGTTGAGACTTTATGTTCTCATAACCCGACCAGGTTCTGAGGAAAGAGGAATGTTGAACCATTAACCCTCTCTTTGTCTCTCAATCCTCCTTTGTTCTTAGTTTTTCAGAACCCGATCAGGTTCTGAGGAATTAGGAATGTTGAGCCTTTATGTTCTCATAATCCGATCAGGTTTTGAGGAAAGAGGAATGTTGAACCGTTAACTCTCTCTCTCCCTCTATGGTGAAGATATAGACTAGTATATGGGGACTGTCCTAGTATGACAGTGAAATGCCAGAGAGTAGAGTTTACTAAACAAGCAAGTGAATGTGCTTTGAGCGATAAGATAAGGACCTTGTGATAAGTTGAGGGGTTCTTGGGTGTCTTAGAAGTTATATGTTGGGAGTCTTCAGAAGGCCATGGAGGTGTATTGAAGGATTGAGGACATTCACAATCAGTGAACAATTAGAGATTGTATTTATGATTTTGAACATGAAATAAGAGTAAAAGAATGATGGTTGGATGTTCTAGATGATGTTCAAGGTTGATTCAGAAGCCAATAAGTGATTGGTTGGGGTATGAGTCTATGTATGAGTTCAACATTGGTTGAATTGAGTCCAAGGATGGAGGGTGGGAGTTCAAATCAGTTTGAGGCATGATGGATGGACAAGGAAGTGAACTTGTTCAAAAGTATGATGTCTAGGTTACCAAAAGCCAGGGATCTCTGTTGAAGCCTTTGTGTTCAACCTAATTCCTTGAGGGAGTACCATCGTTTTATGAATTCCTTGAGTTGAATTACATTAGAACAAATTATTTGACCATAAAGCAATAGCAAACAAACATAGACTAATACACCAATACATCAAATCAACAATACAATATGGTGCAGAGCACCAAGGGACCAAAAAGGAAGAAAGGGTCACCTAGAAGACCCTAGAAGGGGAAGACTAAACAAAGACCATCAACATTCATTTGTGGATGTAATGAGATCAATAAAAGCCATTCCACATGTTTACATGGCCTAAGGGTCACTCTATGTAATGGGATGCTATATAATGCCTTATTGGCACAATTGGTCTAAAAGGTCAATTTGGGGGTTCATGGATTAGAAGGTGTTAAATATTGATGTAATGCTCACATATGGTGTAACAAGGTCATTGTGATCTTAAAATGATGTAGTAGAAGTCAGAAAGGTAATAGTTGCAACAAAGATACAAGAATAATGTAAAATTGTCAAAAGTTGATAATCTGGCTAAGTTACCTCCATACAAATTATTAAGATATGATATTTTGAAAACAACATATTATTCTATTTATAAAACATTACCTCAGGTGTTCGAGTTACCCGTCCACGTCTACTAGAATGAGCACTCCTTGGTGTGCTCATACCACCAGTTGCACCCTGCAATGCATATTATTCATGTATCAATTTAGATTCTTCTATACATAAAAATTTATTTACTTTTAACAGATTTAGGTGATTAATTAAAATAACATGTCAAAACACAAATTTAAACAAACCTGTCGGCTCTCTACCAAACACCATTGTCATTAGATCATCTGTGAGGGACATATCCTCAGTAGTGGATGCTTGACATCTTCTCCTGCAATGTACACATGAATGGGATGTCGAACCATCCGCACTCGCATGACTATCTACCCCATCACATATACCATTACAACTGATGCAGATATGCTCAATGGGCTGGGCTGACCCTACAACTGTATCTGATGATAATGGAGTTGACACGGGATGAGATGATCCTAATGGTGCATCTGATGACGATGGACCTGGAGCGGGATGGGATGATCCTAATGGCGCATCTGATGAAGATGGAGGTGGCGCAGGCACTGATCCATCCTCTCCTCCAACTAACTGAGTGCCATGCTGGATAATGACATCAGTCAATGATGCAGCTGCATGAAGAGTCTGTATATCCATAGACTCCTTCACCACTACTGGGACCACAACATGAATGAGGGTTTTTCTCGCAGTACACCTCCTCTCTTGTGGTCAGGTAATCTTACGTGCCCCAGGTCTATCCTACGCAGAGCGTCTCCCTCTACCTTGGAACTCTTGAAAGTCAAAGTAATTCGGCTTCTCGCTGAGGATAAACTCACAGTATAGCTTCCTCAAAAAATATAAAGGCACCTCATTATTATTACAAGGTGGTTGGTCAAATACCATGTACCACCTATCCCAAAAAGCTAATTTCATCCCCCTATGAGCACAACAATGTATAGGAAACCGTTTTGTATTATCTTCTAGGGAGGTGCTAGTATTAGGATCGGTAAAAAGGGCACATATGTCACGTTTTTGTATGGCCTTTCTTTTCACATCCTCATATGATAAACCATCAGCATAATATGTACGACATCTATCCCTCCAGGAACCCCATTTTGTCACCTCATTTGCACTATTGGACATTTGTTCTAATGTAGTGGCAAGGGTAGAGTGATGTTGAAGACTGGAAGCCTTCAACCTATTGACTAATATATTAATTTGTGCACTATTTTGGTTAAGGCGTTGCACGAAGTCCTCTTGTGTTGCATTTACATGACCTAATGACACATGTGGAGGGTCTATGGGTGGTGATGGTTGTGGACGAGGAGAATTTTGAGAAGGGTTTACGGGTGGCGATGGTGGTGGACGAGGAGAATTTTGAGGAGGGTTTACGGGGGGTGGTCTTTCATTTCTTTTTCCTCTTCTTGGGTTGTTTGATGAATCTGATATGAAATTAATAAAAGAAAATATAAAATCAATATCATAACCTAATTTGATTACAAATGCAAAAATAACAACAAAACAACAAAAATAATAAAACATACCTTTGTTACGAGGCGCCATTGCTTGAAAATGTCGAAATTGTAGAAGAAATGTTGTTTTCTTTAGGACACGATCAGGTTTTGCTGCTATTTTGCCCTCCTTCACTCTGCTGCTCCACGGTTTAGGCGTTAGAAATGGCCTAAGCCGCGGGCTTTCCAAAATATATTATGTTTCTAATAACCCGATCGGGTTCTGAGAAATTTCTCAGAACCCGATCGGGTTATTAGAAACATCTCAAAATCCGATCGGGTTCTGAGACAGATTGAGTTTTTTAATTATATTTTCTAGGCTTGGTTACCGAGCCTAGAACAATTTTGAAATTTTAATAACCCGATCAGGTTATATGAAATTTGAATTTTTTTTAAACATGTGTCCACTTTTTTGACTCACAACTTGGTGCACATACCCATATATACTTCATACTTTGCCTCATGACTTAAATAAATCATGTACACTTGTGTATATGTATGCCTTATGACGTTATATGTCTATGTCGAGTTTTATGTATGCTCTTTTTATATGTCTACTTCACGATTTATGTGCTACATGTATGCTTCATGCGTTTATTTTTCATTTTTTTCCTTTTGAAAATCTGCATATAATGACCAAAGAAATTGAAACTCTCATATGGATGTTGAAGTGATACCATCCAAATCTAGGAGTTCCTTTGGAAGCCCTTCAATGAAACTCACTGTTGAAATTGGTTACATGATGAAAAACTTGAAATGATGACCAAAAGCAAGAAATATACCCCATCAAGAGTGACCAAGAATATTCTCATAGCATGATTGCCACAAAAAACCTTGATCTTGTTTAGCTCATGCCACCATATCAATGCAAATATAAACATAGAAATGAAATGCAAGAAGTAATAACAATAGCAACCTCACATAGAGATATTCTTTATTTAATTGAAACCCTTTTATACACATGCATACCCGAGAATGAAGTACTTATGTTTCCTATGCTTCTGCTGGTAAAAAGCAACTGCTGTAGGGTTCGATTCCCATCTAAAACTAAAAGTAACTCCTTCAAAATTGACGCCAATGTCTTCCTTATGATCCCACAGACACTCCTTGAATTTATTGAGCATTTCTTGACCAAAATCGTCCTCTTGTCTTTGGCACATGCCTTGCTGCAATTAATGGTTGTAAAATAAATAAATCAAACAGCCAAGAAATGGTGTTGATAATCACAAAAAACACAGACCTTCAATCTTCCCAAGGCTGAACCCTTTTATTGATTATCTTTCTCTCAAATCCTTCTTCCAGTTTGCACAATCTTGACCTCTGAATGAAACCAACAGATAAGCAATCTTCAGCTGATATTTCACAACCTCAGAAAGCTGATCCAATGAAGACGCTACGCTCTCCAATGCCCAAAAATCTCTAGAATTGCATAAACCCCCGTCTCTGTTCTCCAATGCTCATGAAAAGAGTTTATCAAATGCCAAAAGAATGAATTCAATTTCCCTTTGGAAACCTTTATAATCCTCATGAAGTCGAATTTCCCCCAAAAGGCATTTTAATAACATTAAAAATGTTATTTCATTAAAACTTAGGGAAAACATTTAATATTTCATTAAAATTGGCATTCATAATTAATTCCTCCAATGGCCCCCTTTTAATGATGAATTGACCCTCAATTATAAAATTAAGTTATAACTTTATACTAAGCTCTTTTAATAATTTGATATCATTTTGGCCACTTAAATATTAGTAACTCTCCAACTACTTATTATTTCACTCTACCGTTTGAACTAGGAGTCAACATTGTCAATCCCCATGTGACCAAGTGCTCTGCTAAAAATAGAAAGGGTCCTTCTCGAACAACCCAAGATAGTAAGTATGAGGAATGGAGCCATGAAGCCCATATAAATGCCAAAACTACAACCATTGAGCTCTGGAGAAGGTGAATATCTCATCTACTTACTAGGTCTCTGCAACAAGATGACCCTCTATTCAATCCCATTAGCTTACGAGGGCCATTGATATGCTTATCCTGCTAAATTGATGTCTCTAGTTAGGGGGGACATAACAATTCGCCCTCCCTGAAATTGTTTGTCCTCAAGCAATCTCAACTCTGGATGCTGCAATATATCTTCACTCTCCTAAGTGGCATCCTCAACCGGCGAGTCATTCCACTTAATCAGATATTCTTTGATGACCCGCCTCCGCAACTGCCGCTCTCTAACATCCTGAAATGGCCTAAGGTACCAAAATCAATTTTCCCTAATCATCTAAGGGTGGTAAAACTGCAGAAGGAACCACGTGATGTCCTAACGCATTTTTGAAGTGTGACACATGAAATACGTTATGTACTCTACTATCTGTTGGTAAGTCGAATTCATAAGCCACTTCATCTACTCACCTGATAATCTTGAAAGGGCCATAGTAACGTGGCTTAAGCTTCTCTACACCACTTTTTTTGAGAGTGGACTTTCGATAGGGTTGTAACATCAGATACACCATATCCCCTACTTCAAAAGGGCGTTCTACTCTCTTTTGGTCTGCATACTGCTTCTGTTGATTTTGTGCCTTTTGTATATTCTCACGAAGTGACCTCACAATGTCCTGATTCTCCTGTAACAAATCCCCAACACTAGGCACTCTACCGTGACTCAGCAGTAAGTCAAGAAAGCTAGGTGCTTATATCCGTATAACGCCATGAACGGTGTCATCTGAATTGACGTATGGTGAGTAGTTTTATAACAGTACCCACAGAGATAAATCCATCTCACCGAAGTCTTCTGTTGTTTAGCTATATAATTCTTGAGGTATCCTTCCACCCATTTATTTACAATCTCCGTCTGGCCATGTGTCTGCGGGTGGTAACTCGGTCCCACGAAGTCTGAATAATTCCTGCCAAAAATGACTCATGACCCAACTATCCCTGTCGCTAACAATACTCCGAGGTAAGCCATGTAGCCTGAATACCTCACAAAAGAACTCTGCAACCTATGCAGTTGTATATGTAGTTGTGATCGGAAAGAAATGGCCATAGTGATTCGGTCGACAACAACATATATGCAATCTCTACCTTGGGCCTTCAACGAGCCTGTAATGAAATCCATAGATAAACATTCCCACTTCCTATCAAGAATGGGGAGTGGCTGAAGTAATCCTGCAGGATAAGTATACTCTTGTTTAGTTTGCTGGCAAACAGGGCATTCTCTCACATACCGATGAACATCTGACTTAAGGCCTTTCTAAGTGAAACGTTCTCGTACCTGTTTATAAGTTTTAAAGTACCTGGGATGTTCTGCCATAGGCATATCATGAAAAGATCTCAACACTCTTCTCTTCATCTCCGATCCTAGGGTCAAGAAAATCTTGCCCTTGTAAATGATAAGATAATTTACAATTGTTTACCTGCTATCCTGTATTGAACCCTCAACTATACTTGAAGCCCAAGTGTCTTTGGCATACTCTTCTGAAATCAGATGTCTCCAATCTTTTGAAATCTCAACCATGGAGATCAAATGTGGTCGGTGAGATAAGGCATTAGCAACAACATTCTGTGTTCCTTTGACATAAACAATGTCAAAGTCATTGAGATCTTGCTGTCCTAGGAAATGTCTTAAGCTGTTATGGTCGGTTTTAATGCTGAATTTTCTACTAACAAGTTATTGCTTGAACTTGGCTAAAGCATGCATGATGGCCAACATTTCCCGGTGATAAATATTGAAGCCCCTCTCAGGTCCTCTAAGCTTCCTTCTTTCAAACGCAATATGATGCTTATCCTGCATAAGCACTACCCCAATGCCCTCACCAGAGGCATCACACTGAAGCTCAAAGGGCTTAGTGAAATCTGGTAAGGCGAGGATTGACATGTAGTCATCAAAAGTTTAAATTTCTCAAAACAATCTTGTGCCTCAAGAGTCCAAAAAATGCCCCTTCATCAAATTAGTAAGTGGTGTTGCATGTCGTGAATATCCACTGACAAATCTGTGGTAGAAGCCACACAAACCCAAAAATCCACGGAGTCGAGTAAGATTCATTGGAGTAGGCCACTCAATGATAGTGTGGATCTTATCAGGATCCATTCGCACATCCTTTGCACTGATAATGTGGCCCAAATACAACTCCGCCTTACCCAAATTACACTTGGATTCCTTGGCATACAAGGATTCCCTGCCAAGAATTTCTAACGCTGTATCCAAATGGCCAAGGTGCTCCTCCCACGTTTTACTGTACACCAAGATGTCATCAAAGAAGACAAGTACAAATTTCCTCAACTGAGACTGAAATACCCTGTTCATTGTAGCTTGGAATGTAGCAAGAGCATTGGTTATCCCAAAAGGCATAACCACAAACTCAAAATTGCCACAGTGGCACCTAAATGTTGTCTTCTTGATGTACAGCTCTCTAACTCTGATCTGGTGATACCCCAATCTCAAATCTATCTTCGAAAATAAGCAAGCACCATGAAGCTCGTCAATCAGCTCATCAGTTCGGGGAATGGGATACCTGTTTTTGATAGTTCTCTAATTAAGACTCTATAGTCAATGCATGTCCGAAGGGTGCCATCCTTTTTCTTCACCAAAATAACCGATGAAGCAAAAGGAGACTTGTTTGGCCTAACGTGTCCCATAGCAAGCAGCTCTTTAATTGTTTTTTTCAATTTCATCTTTCAGCTGCTTTGGGTGCCTATATGGAGTGATCGTCACAGGCTTAACACCCTCTTCCAACTCTATTATGTGCTCAATCCCCCTATCAAGAGGCCTGCCAGGTGGAATGTCACTAAACACCTTCTTATGTTTAATCCTCAACTCTTTGGTGCCTGCCTTGCTGCAATTAATGACTGTAAAAAAAACAAATCGAACAGCCAAGAAATGGTGCTGATAATCACCAAAAACACAGACCTTCAATCTTCCCAAGGCTGAACCCTTTTATTGATTATCTTTCTCTCAAATCCTTCCTCCAGTTTGCACAATCTTGACCTTTGAATGAAGCCAACATATAACCAATCTTCAGTTGATATTTTAAGTCTCAGAAAGCTAATACAATGAAGAAGCTACGCTCTCCAATGCCCAAAAATCTCTAGAATTGCAGAAACCCTTGTCCGTATTCTCCAATGCTCATGAAAAGAGTTTATCAAATGCCAAAAGAATGAATTCAATTTCTCTTTGAAAGCCTTTATAATTCCTCATGAAGTCGAATTTCCCCCGAAAAGCATTTTAATAACATTAAAAATGTCATTTCATTAAAACTTAGGGAAAACATTTAATATTTCATTAAAATTGGCATTTATAATTAATTCTTCAAATGACCCCCTTTTAATGATGAATTGACCCTCAATTATAAAGTTAAGTTATAACTTTATACTAAGCTCTTTTAATAATTTGATATCATTTTGGCCACTTAAATGTTAATAACTCTCCAACTAATTATTTCACTCTGCCGTCTGAACTGGGAGTCAACATTGTCAATCCCCATGTGACCAAGTGCTCTGCTAAAATAGAAAGGGTCCTTCTTGAACAACCCAAGATAGTAAGTATGAGGAACAGAGCCATGAAACCCATATAAATGCCAAAACTACAACCATTTAACTCTGGAGAAGTTGATTATCTCATCCACTGACTAGGTCTTTGCAACAAGATGGCCCTCTATCCAATCCCATTAGCCTACGAGGGCCACTGAAATCCTACTAAATTTATGTCTCTACTTGGGAGGGGACATCACAATTTCTCCACAAAATTGAACTTTGGAGAAGTTGAATATCTCATCCACTGACTAGGTCTTTGCAACAAGATGGCCCTCTATCCAATCCCATTAGCCTTTGAGGGCCACTGATAGTCTAATCCTACTAAATTTATGTCTCTACTTAGGAGGGGACATCACAATTTCCCCACAAATTTCCTTTTTGGTTTTTGAACTCCCTTGAAAATGCAACATTTATAATGTTTTTATGTTTTTCCTTCAAACTTACTTCCTTCTATTCAATGGACTCACAACAATGGGTATATATATATATATATATATATATATATAGATGGTGAACTACCTTTTAAGATCTATCTACAAAATAAAAAAATGCATCTATATGATTTAAACAATGCAAATCAGGAGTAGTCACCCAGGCGAGGTCAGCAGTCGCGCGAGCTTTCTTTCTAATGCATTGGTCCTAACTCAACTCACCGAGCTAACATGCCTTTGACACCTCTCCCTGGCAACAGCGCCAAAATGATAGGCCAACACTAGGGTAAGGAATGAAATGAAATTTGATGTTTAATAATGAACTTCATTTTGGTCTATACATGTCAATCTGGGACGTAATCTTGCGAAAGGCGTTGGTGTTGTATGCCACAAAGGGATGAAAGTCGTGAGATGAGTGGTTATGAATGCAACTATGAAAATAAACCTATAACAAATCAAAGTGATTATGACAACAAGAACTGCACACTAAACAAATTTTAAAATAAAACAATTGATTGATTAACAAAACTTCTCATCAAATCAATAATACTGAAACCAAACTTTAATGAACTATTGCAATTTAAATCACTAAACTATTGAGATTAAAATCAAAGAATTATTAAAGTTTAAAAAACTGAAAACAAACAACACATAGAAAATAAACGTCACCATGCTTCACCACATAGTGGGCCCTTGCTCCATGGTTTGCAGGGTGAATAGAATAAGAGCTTTCCTACGATGCTGCTTTGATCATGAAAAGCACTTTCTTATTTATCATAAATAGTTCAACATTTTGATACAAAGATCTGCTTACAATAATAGATGTTCAGAAAGCTCCATACACCAAAGTCCGCTTATGTTGTTTACACTTACAGTATACCATATACAAAGGTCGCGTTTTTAACAAACAGCAAATTAGTGGTACAAAATAACTTAGTTTGTTTTGGCTTTTAGCCAACAAACTTGATATGAGTGGTTTTCATGAAATATCGCTTGCTGGCCATATATTGAAATCAACTTTGTTAAATAGTGGCTGGAAATAGGAAAAAGACAGAATTTTGGTTTTTAATAGAAAAAAGATCACATGTGAAGGACCTCTCCAACACCAATCACTTGAAAACAGGTTGAATTTGGTTTTGCAATTGAGGAAAATTTGACAACTGGCCGCAACAGTAAATCAGGAACCATTGCCTTTAGAAAACCATGTGTATCATTCAAATCCTTCATTTTATGAGGATTATACCGCATGGAACTTAATTGGGCCCGTTTTGGACAATACCCATGTCTTGGATTTTCGAAATTTGTCCTCATCTACCTGCAGCAAATTACAATGCAAAACTGACTGTTCTTATCTGACATATTTTTGGCTAGGAACATTTGAGCATGAGCAGAAGTGGGTGCATATTAAAACAGTCTTGTTACAATAGTGGACAGAGATAGGAAATGGAAAGATATTCAATTTCCCTCACTTACCTAGCAAGTGCATCATTGATTGTAAATTCTAATATTTATTTCCAGCCATTTGGAGAAGTCACTGGTTGAATTGTGTAGGAATATAGTAGCAGCATAATTTGGAAGACGCCTATAGTCGCAATTATAAAAGTTCAACTAAGATGGTGCATGCTCAACCTAGTAATCATGGAATTATCATGAACACATAAATAGGTCCAACATAGAAGAACTAAATGTGAGTACAATCCATGTGGCAATGCTGAGGGCCTGAGTGATAGGAAAGTTCCTCCACAGAAGGCGACAGGAAGCATGCTGCAAGATATATTTTCTAAGGCGTAAAATAACAATGCTTATTAATAAAGACGATCAATAATTAATTTTCATAATTTACTCTCAAAACTATATTAAATACCTCCTACATATATGTAACCATATGCAACATTAAGACGACAAAATAGTATGATATAGAATGGAAATGGAATGTTGGAATGGGTATGGAAGTGCGTGAAATAGGTTGAAACACTGCTCCATTTTGTTTTAAGGAGCCTGTAATCTCAGGAGAGTAAGCTTTCATAGTATATCCTTAGTCCTCCATTTTTGTCTCCTCAGGGCATACAGCAGTAGTTATATTACTATCAATATAGCAGTAGGTTGATTTGGGGTTCTGGATACTAGGATATTGGGGTTAATGTGGTGTTCCTAATATGCATCATACTCTATGTAATATTTTCTATAATTAACATAAATTGGGTGCAGCCCCTTAGCTGCTTTTGCCTGTAAAAAAAGAATGTGATTAATGATAACAGACAACAATTATCAATTGTTAATGATCATCATAGCAAGCGATTTATTAAGAGATGAAGACTTTGATTTGTCATCGACCTCTTTAACATCAATGGTTAATCATTATTGTTAAGAAGCAAATAGCAGTGAATATATATTTTCGCAAGCAATGTTTATTTAGTCAGGGCTAATATAGAAGGCAGCGATTCATTGAAGACAATGACTTACGTAAGTCAAATGTAAACGTTCTTCAAAGAAAGGGATCTGAATTAATAACTATATTGCCGTGATAAATGTCTAAATCAGCGATTAGTTTTATGTCTAAAAGGCAACGGTCATACTTAACAATGGGCTGCGCTCTTGTTTAAGGACAAAATATATGAATTAAAAGTTGTGAGGAAAAGGTTTGGGTTTATCTAGAGTCGCCTCACTTTACAAATAGGTGCATCCATTCATGAATCGATTCCCTCCAAGAAAGTATAAAAGATGATTGTGAATTGTGAATACTGTGACTGGTGTTAGGTATGAAAATATAAAAATAACTATATCAAGTAGAGTATGTGTGACATAAAAAGATAAATCAATTGTCTCATGAAGATTATGTGAATTGAAACAAGAAGATGTATGGAAGACAAAAAGAGATATTTTATATACACCAGTAGATTAATAACATGTTAAATCAGATTCATGAAGTGGTGGAATGTGTGAAGAAGAATGAAATAAAAGGACATCTACATATGTGAATTTGAAGAATATAAGAGATAATAATGATAATATAGAAGAGAAGTTCATACAGACATAGAAGAAGATTGTGCAGAGATAAAGGAGAAGATATATGCAGATATAAAAAGAGAACTATGCAGTGTTGATGATGAGATAAAGGAGAAAATATTGCAATTATAAAGGAAGAGTTTGTGCAGATATATGAGAGATCTATGCAGATATAAAGGAGAAATCTGTATAGAGATAGGTAGAAGATTGTACAGATATAGAGCAGATATTTGAATCTGTTGAAGAAGCAGCATTGAAGGTGGAACTATAATTGGAAGTTGGTGCTTCTTAAAGTAGAGATTGCTGTCTCTCGTCAAGTTGGTGCTTAGTAGTGGGGGTTGGTGCTTATAAATTCATAAGTGGGGGTTGATGCTTCCAGGTGGTTGGTGCTCACAAATTTAGGGGTTGGTGCCTCTAGTAGGTTGTAAAAGGAGATATTCATATTCAAGCATTTATTGCCGTAGTTTTTCCCATTAGGGTTTCCATTTAAAAGATTGTGTTATTGTGATATTATGTGCATGATTATTGAAAGTTAGTGAGTAATGCTATTGTGAGCAATAAAGTTTAAACTGGTAAAATTTGTTGTTATACTGATTCAACCACTCCCCCCTCCCCCTTGCCCCCTAGTATAATTGTGTGCTCTTCAATAGCCTCTAGTAGGGTTGAAGGGTAGAGCCTCTTGTAGGATCCAATAGTAGTAGGCAGTAGCATTAGTACAATCCGTGACACGGTTAAGGGGTTGAGCCCCTACCAGCAAGCCCCATTTAAGTACTTTGAGACCACATAGAGCTTCATGGCATATGTTTTTTTATCATAATTTTATTGGTTTTAATGAAGCTCCAAGAGTCCTCCAAATCCCTCAAAAATGTTTGTCAAATTGTTAAAGCATTAATTAGGCACTAATTATTTTTCCATATAACATCAGGTTTGAGTGTTTTTAATTTTTATTCCCTTTTTCCCTAATTTTCACCCGGGGCTTGGTTGAGTCCCAATGATGGAGCTTGCTCAATTTAGTGAGTGTTGCCAACCCAAGAAGTCTTACTTGAGTTAGAAGTCTACTTGCCTCAGTTAGGCTCAATTGCCTCAAGGCTCATCTAGTCTTGGTGATTCTAGGTATTTTGTATTTTGTTCTCTATTATAAGTTTGTGTTTTGTTAGTAAATAGGACATGGTATCTAGTTCTCCAAAGATATATTTAAATTGTTAAATTTCTTCTAGTGCAAAATTTATAATTCAAGAGTTGGCCTAGGACTTATAACTACAATAAGAATGTTTTAAATGTTATTTGTCATCTTTTAGTAGGTTTTTTTTTTTAAAACTTATCATCATGTCATCATCAATTTGTGCAAAGACGACGTGCAAATATATTTTATATTACATGATAGAGCTTGGTCAAAATATTTTTATCTATTCGATTTGAATGGTTGATTAGTATAAGGAGGTTTTGGATACTTCTGAACCTATTCTACATTTCATTCACATTGTGACAATGTTTTGCATTTGACATTGAGAAGCCTGTATTCAATATAGCCTTAATAGTAATGGTTGTTTTCTTTTGTCGGCAGGCTGTTAGTATTTTTATTGATATGGATGAAACTGGAGAACGAGCAAATGAATGGATTTATAGATGAAAAAACTTGTGTTATTTTGCACATAGAAAGTTTATGTTAGTTTGAAGATTCTTCTAATTCAATTCCTGTATTTATTTTAAATATCAACTCATAATTTATATATAAAATTGTTTTAAAGTACATGTAAAAGGCGTTCCCGTCTTATCGTCCTGGGGCTATATAGTTTAAAGGAAGGATCATATTAAATATAGAATCATAACATTGCTAACTCATTTACACTTTAATGAGCAAGGACTTTACACAAGCAATTCGTTTCAATTACAATTAAAGTGGACAATGAGAAATGTAAAATTCATATTTATTGAGAAATTTGAGGAATGAGTAGGCCTTAGTGAGATTTTTAATCTTCTATTGTCACTCTTTGGTATGTTGTTACGTTGTACAACATAGAGGAATGGATAGGCTATAATAAGACTTTTATTAGCCTTGTTGGCACTCTTTGGTATGTTTATATGTTGTATAATATAATGGGTGCATATACCAACTTCGCAACCATGATTGAAAATGTTTAGTTTTTAAAATAAACCATTTGATGAGTTCATGTACTCCATAGTAATATATCCATGTGTTACATTACATATTAAACACGAGAATTCAAAATTTCTACTTTCCTTCTAGTGCATTGTAGTATTGAGGAATCATGAATGCATGATTTTCTACCCCAATAAATGCTGCAAATAGACGACTTTTGTTGACACCCTTAAAATACATATAAGGCGGCATGACATGTTAGAAAGTTAACATGCAATGAGAGACATATTTTTAAGAAAATTATAGACGTTATAATATATTTAGTAGAGATTAGAGGTTTAGAGAGAATCAAGATATAACTAGTTGATCCTCAATAGAAGGGGAAAATGCACAAGTAATTAGTAATATTGGTCTAAAAATGGTAGAAATAATATAGATGGAAGAAGCAATCACAAAACTAAATCTTTTCTTAAAGAACATGACATATTGATCAATAGTGAGGGTCGAGAAGAAAAGAGTGAGGAATGCATTGTTGAGGATGTGAGTCTAGATAGAAATGAATGTTAAGAGAATTGAGAAATTTAATAATAGACAATATTTGTGATAAAGATAAAAATGAGAATTGAAATGGCCAATGCACTTTTATAGAGTAGTAAAAAAGTAAATATTTTTAATACCATGAGATATGGTACTAACAAAAATAAATAGTTGGAAAAACAACTGCACAATAGATGAAACACCTCATTGTTATCTCCTAAATTTTGTAGCCCATTGTCACCTCATATTTTTTGGTGAGAAAATTGACTTGATCCACCAATGAAACCCTCAGGGGGTTGTCTTCTCTAGCACAGGTAACACCTCTCTAGGTTACAGTCTAGGTTACAGACTTGGACCTAGTTCTCTTAATTGGGCCCTTATTAGTAATCTCCCTATCTTTTTTATAAAGTGTTTTGTAACACAAATTCTAGTTTTAGAGTTTTTTATGGCTTCCTTGTTGAGGACAATTTGGGATAGGTTTTCATCCAATCACTCTTGGTTCTTCTGCACTAACTTTGATTTCTCCCAATTTTGGAAGTTGCAAAGAATTATTAACTTGTTTTGAAATGTCTTCATCCGCCTTGGTTTTGGTTTTTCATTGGATTGTTTAAACATTTTCAACTAGATTTCTTGCACTCTTAGTCTTGTGTTTGGAAACTAGCTAAGGCAACTTTTCATAACATTGTTGTGAAGATCAAGTTTCCCTATACTTGTACCTCAAGCTTTTCGTTTTTCTGAAATGGAGTAGTCTATACCTTTCTAAGTAGAAGATTGGTAAGAAGGAATCTTGGAGTCTTCTAGGTCAACCACATCAATTGTTGGCTTACTAAGTTGGGGGGTTAAATGAGTCACCTTTGGCTTACATCTTGGGTGCTTGGTCACAACATTTGTAACAAGGGAGCTAAAGCTAGAAGGAGATTGGCAAAGTTGTTTTTCTCTAAGATAACTTTTGGGAAAGATCTGAAATTTTTATTAAAGGTCAAGAATTACAGCATTGTGGTCACCCAAGAAGGCTGGAAACACAAAAAACAAGAGACCATTGCCCAGCTCAAGAAAGAAGCAGACTGGGGACGAGAAAGAACATAAAACTAGGTAGACATTGCAAGATTTTTTATGTGGACAACAATCTGATCAGCTCCGGGTTGCTCATTAACCATGGATTTAGTCCATTTAACCCCTTTCTCCTATTCAGAGCCCTTCTTTGCAAGGATATCCGCCAATTGGTTATGGTCTCGCTGGGTGTAGACATGAAGAACATCATCATACTCCTCCATAGCTCCTTAATTTGCCTAATGATGGACTTCAAATGCCAAGTGGTGATGGAGAAATTCCTCATATAGTCAAGAGCTCTGACAAGAACTTGAGAATCTGATTCCATGATCACCCTCTCGTATCTTTGATTGACTGCCCAAAAAGAGGCATAAAGGATCACCAAAGCTTCAGCCTCATTGATCGTGGAAGTGCCCAGACCCTGCAGCTCCTAGTGTAAGATCATTCCTCTGTTATCCCTACAAACAAAACCAGTACCAACGGCTCCCGGATTTCCCCTGACAGCCCCATCTGTGTTGATCTTAATCCATCCCTAGGGAGGCGGGGATCATTTCTTCTTGTCGCAGAGGGGAGGGTGGGTAGAGATCAGATTGCCTCCCCTATCGATCTCCCTGGAGTTGTGATCAACATGAGTCATCACCGTTTCTTTGACCTTACTCCAGATGGTATGCCAAACCATATCAATAGATGAAGAGGTTTCACGAATTTTTTTGCTATTTCTCTCGAGCCAAATCTGCCACCAAATGAAGTTCAAACGCAATATCCACCCCAAACTAAGGGCTTTGGATATGAATCTCTTATCATACCAATTTTGCATAATGTTATTTCTGCTCTAGAAACTGTAATTCCAAACTTTAAAACTTGAAAACCATCTTTCCCTGATTTTACATGTAAAAGGACAATCAAACATAAGGTGCTCATAAGTTTCTACTTGACCACAACATAAAACACAACGAGAAGGTCCGATGAACCCTCTGCATTGAAGATTCCTCGCAGTAAGGATGCCATTGTACATGAACAACCAAGCAAAAAGGTTGACTTTAGGCCATCCTTTGGAGTGCCAAATCTTAGACCAGTCCACCGGGAGTGATTATGTTGGGGCTGCATAGCCAAAAGAGTTTCATACCCCGCCTTAACCGTGAAAGTATCAGCTCTACCGAACCCCCAAGCTATTTCATCATCAAACGAGCTACCAATGAGAAGACGACTAGATAAAATGCCCTAAATAGTAACCGCAACATCATGAGGGATGGGAATTGGCCATTCCTGTAACTTTTTAAATTGCTTGTAACTGCAATTCTGAATTTGGAGAGTATTCAAGTAGCTCTCCACCTTAATCCAACCTCTAGAATCCATGGCTCTTTTGATAGGAAGAAAAGTTGGAAATTCCCCAATGATTGGGGGATGTTGGTTCCAAGCACCAGTCCAAAAATTAGCATGATTACCTTTACCAACAATCCAAAACAACCCCTCTATTATCAGTTGTGACCCCAGCTTCAGCGCCTTCCATGCAAGCGACCCATTCCCCTCAAGAGGATACCTGCTAACATCATGAATCTCAATCCTACCAATGTATTTGATGGTTAGCATTTTGCTGAATAGAGAATCATGAGTGGAGATCCATCTCCAATAGAGTTTTTTGGCCAAAGCTTTGTTACTTAGTTCAACATCTTGAAGGCCAAGGCCTCCAATAGGCAGGGTAATCTTCTTCCAGCTGACAAGGGCCCATTTCTTGGAGTTTTTGGCTCCATTCCATAAGAATTTCCGAGCCAACTTATCAAGTTTCTTCCAATGGAAGGAGCAGCAAGGATAGAGAACTTGTAGATTGACATTGCCTGAATAGCAGCTTGGAGAAAGGTAAGTCTACCCCTATAACTAAGCCACTTGTTAGTCCAATGCATGATTTTGTGCTTGATGCGGTCCAAAAGGCCCCACCAAACAGCCATGGGAAGTCTTTTATAATGGAGCGAGACTCCAAGATACTCAAGAGGCAAAGAGGATAGTGAAAAACCCATAATGGCAAGGATCCATTGTTGGAAAGGAGGCTCAGTGTTGAAGAAGACAATCTTAGATTTTTTAGCATTGACAACTTGACAAGAGGTTGAAAGATACACTTGGAGAGTGTCTGAAATCATTCTACCTTCAGGGAAAGTGGCTGCCCCCATAAGCCCAGTGTCATCAACAAATTGCAAGTGAGAAAACACTCCACCCCCAATTTTAACTCCAAAAATAAGTCTATGATTACGTTTGTGGATAAACAACCTACCAAGACCTTCTGTCATTAGAAGGAAAAGGAAAGGAGACATAGGGTCTCCTTGTCGTAAACTCCAAGAAGCATTGAAGGGGTAAGAAGGGATACCATTGATAATAATGGAATAAGGAGAGCAAGCATAGCTGAGAACCCAATCAATCCAAACTTGAGAGAAGCCAAAAGTAGCCATCATCTGAGACAAAAAAGACCACTCCACTCTATCATAAGCTTTTGACATATCCAACTTAATGAACATCCCTTTTTGGCAAGAGTGGTACATTGAGTGAACGACCTCCTGGGAAATGACCACTCCATCCAAGATTTGCCTACCTTCAACAAAGCCCCCCTGTTTAGGAGAAATAATTTTTGAAAGAAAAGGCTTAATGAGTCTTTTAGCAATCACAAAAGTGAGAATTTTATACACCACATTACATAGAGATATAGGCCGAAAGTTGGAGATTTGAGTGCCCCCCCCTTAGGAATGAGAGCAAGTAAGGTATGATTCAAAGCTCGCAACATCTGTCTATTGTTGAAGGATTCAAAAACCACATCAAAGACATTAAATTGCAAACCATTCCAAAAGGTCTGAATGAACTCCACTGGAAACCCATCAGGACCAGGAGCCTTGCCTATGGTCATAACAAAGACAACTTTTTAAACTTCATCCATCTCAATAGGTTTCAACAAGGTAGTGTTATCGACATCAGATATTAAAGTTGGGACAACATCCAAGACAACACGTTGGGAATCCTTGACATCCTCCATGCTTGTAGAAAATGAACTAGAAAAGTAATTTGTAGCATGGTCATGCATTACAACAGTAGAAGACAAGATCTGACCATTGACATCATGAAGAACAGTTAAATTGTTCTTTTTCCTTCGGTTGCAGGCAGTTATATGGAAAAAATAAGTGTTTTTGTCACCTTCCAAAAGCCAAGCAGCCCGGGAGCGTTGCTTCTAGTATATCTCTTCTTGATTGTCAATCTCTTCAATAGCCTTACGGATGGAATCATCTTCAGTTTTAAGCTGATCGGTATAAAACTTGTTTTGAATTGATTATGTATCTCCTCCCATCTGAGCAACAAGGGGTCCCTCTGTGATTGAAAGTCAGATTTATTGTGCCTCTTCTAGTTTTTAAGTTGATCTTTGACGAAGTGTAGCTGCTTGTGGATTTTAAACATAGTTGTTCCTTTCTTGGGGCAGCCCATCTTCCACCACAAAGGACTAAGTACTTTGAGATACTCTTTATGTAACCAAAAGTTTTCGAATCTAAAGGGGAGGTGAGGTAAGCCTGAGCGAATGCCCCCTTCCAAGAGAATGGGAAAATGGTCTGAGGTTGGGCCGTCAAGAACATGAAGGTTGAGATTCCATTTAGTGAAGGCATCTTCTGAGACTAAAAATTTGTCCAACTTCACCTTTCTGGAATGAGGCATCACTCTTTTGTTGGTCCAAGTGAAGCTTGGGGAGGGGTCGGGCATATCCACCAGATTTAGTCCCTAAGTTAAGCAATGAAGAAGTGATCCTCAAGAGCTACAAAAGGGAAACCACCTTCTTGTTCTAGTGGAGAAAGTTTGGCATTGAAGTGACCTGTAACAGTCCAATCCACCTCCACCCAGGAGTGTCTCATGTAGTGAATAGAGGCCCATTGTCTTTTTAACCCCTCCAGGGATTGAGCACCATAAAAATTAGTAATAATAATATGTTCTAAAGTTTGATTATTTTGAAAGAGGGAGGAGAGAGTATCTCTACCCGCAGTGTGATCTAGGGCAGTCCACTCTAAAGAATTCCACAAAGTAACAATGCTGCCGAGGCTCCCTGAGAAGCCATTGCCATGTGATCAACACCTTTCCATATTGTACGAATGACTTGATCAATGGAGTCCAAAGTCATCTTTGTTTCTTGAAGAAGAAGAAACCAGTTTTAGACTTTTCCAAAAGTCTTCGAACAATAATTTCATGGGATTTGTTGTTTAATCCTGTAATGTTCAATGATTGTAAGATCATTTTGAACCCTGAGAGAGGTAGGACTCAAGTGCTTGATAGTACCTTCATGAATTATTTTCTCTCCCTGAGTAGCCAACAGTTTCTTAGTGGATTTCCTGTCCACTCCAATGGAACCATTATTTTTCGGGCACTCCTTTATTTGATTGATACCAAAGGAGGGTTTCTCACAAATTTTTTCCGAGATTCCCATAATAACATCCGATTTTGGAGTCTCTTCCGGGTTGATCATATGCCTTATCACCTGAGGAGCAACCTGATCGCAAGGCTGGCTATTGTGGCCCTCAATCTGAGGATTCTCTAAGAAAGGGATACCAAGCAAAGTAGGGTCCACTATAATAGATTCATCTGCAAAGTCCATTGTTTGGTTAATCTCTTTCTCTAGAAGGGTATTGAAAATTTCATATCTATTGGCAGATTTATGAGTTAACATGTCATTACCCTCCTTTTTGGTTCTTTTTTTCTTCTTCTGTCTTTCAAATCCATCATTCCATGGGATACCTTGAGGAGAAAGCGTAGGAGGTTGTTTGTCATTCTTGTTCAACGTCTCACCCTTGGGCGGAATGAATCCTAGATGATCAGGGGTTGGGGTTGAGAAAGAAGGGCTAAATCTAGCCAAGTGCCCATGCTTGTGACAAACTCGACATCTGAAGGGCAAGGCTTCATAGTCTAACTGTTGAAGCCATACTGCCTCATTAACAGTGAGCTCAGGTTCAGCAGTGAGATGCTAGGAGAGATCCATCTCTACACAAATTCAAGCATAAAAAATAGAAGTGCCTTCCATGATGTCCCTAGCATCCCCCATATATCGACCTATTGAGTTACCAATGAGGGAATAAACTTTCTCACTCTAGAACTCCATTGGCAAAGAATACATTCAAATCCACACAAGTATTGTTGTGGGTTGAATGCGCGGATCAAAGCCAATTTTCCAAGGTTGAATAAAAAGGCTTGCAGGCCCATGGTTGCTTTTCTCAGATTCAAAGGCCTTGTTGTGATCAGCTACGGAGGAAAAACTAACAATGAAATCATTGTTTCCAATAAACCATAGGGAGTACTCACCAAAGGGTGCGTATCCATAAATGGAGAAACTGAATAGATGGGCGGACGCCAGTAAATTTGCAGATCAAATCGTGATTGATTTTGTAGGAGATGGAATCTATTATCAAATCCTTATCTATCATTACTTTAAGTCATTTTTCTGCCTGGGGAAGGCATTGGTTGATCATGCGAGAAAAAACAAGGGTAAAGACATTCTGAGCCAAAGAGTCCTTCGTAGACAATTCAAAGACATCCCGCGATAAGTCTAACGACCCATTGAAAAGGCCAGGAAACGAAGGGTGTGTAGGCGAAGAAGGCTAGGGAGGAGAATCCAAAGGAGTCCCCATTGGAGGCTGAAGGGTGATCTAGGGCACGACGGTGAGCAGTAGAGCTTCTATCTTCGAGCCGTTCGAGGGACTCCATAGTTCATCAACAAGTTTTAATATTAATATCAAATTGTTTGGTCTAGCTAAGATAACTTTCCCCTTATCATTTTGAAAGGGTTTATGACTAGGGGGGATGGGAGTAAAAAAGCATGGGTTTGGCAGCTTGGCTAGGGATGTAAGGATCTTGATCATTGGTTTGGAATTCTATTGGAATTTAGTTTTTTAGTGACCACATCCTCATAGTGTTTGGACAGTGGGAGTCGATGACATAACCATGGGAATACATGATGAGGGTAATCTGGAATAATTTTTTTCTTCGGGTTAGACAAGGGAAAGGTTGAGAATCCTAGGGATGAACAAGGTGGTGAGCATTTTAGTTCATACTTGTAGATGCAATAAATGGGTCCTTGTACTAGAAGTTGAGACCTAAATTCACATTTAAAATTGATTTCTTTAGAGAGTGAAATAAAAAGAAAGGGAAGCTCATTTTTATTGTTACACCTTCAGTGACGTTAGGAAATTTGATGATGATCGAAACAAGCGAATGACTGCGACGTGCATTGTTGCTCTGGGCTAGGGCTTATGTTCCCTAACTATTTCTTCTCTGCGCTTGTCGTGCCTAGTTACTATGTGTTTGGGAGGGAGGACGATTGCTGGTGATTTATTGTTCATTGAATTTTGTTGGAGGTTTTTCGTTGGAGGAAGTTTGTTCAGTTGGTGTTTGGCGTGTGTTTGTGGAGTTTGGGTTCTCCTTTTCTAGTGTATTGGCGATTGTTTGAAGCTTGGTATCGGTCGTTTTCCCATTGAGCCATTCTTGTGCATTTTTAGTGAGTGAGGCTTTTGCCCTTTGTCAGGATGGGGGAACCTAGGGTTTCCAATAGTTTGGTTCTCGTTGGTGTCGGGCCGCCTCATGGCCCTTTTTCGAGTATGCATGCAAGGCCATCAGATTCTTTTTACGTGGGAGCGAGCTCTAAATTGAACAAAGTGAATGGTTTTCTTTCGAGGAGTGACGATCGCTCAGTCCTTGTTATTCCCCTTGAATCGATTATGGAAGATGTGACGTATTGGACCAAGCATGCTTTGATTTGTAAATTTCTTGGGATTCAAATTTCTTTGTCGACATTGGAATCCTGGATTCACCATTCATGATAGTTTGAAGGAGATATGGAGATAATGCTTGTTGCGAACAACTATTTGATGGTTGTTTTTATCTGCATGTTACATCATAATCACGTTTTTGAAGGAGGACCATATTTTTACAATAATGTGGTCTTGTTTGTTAAACCCTGGTATGTAGGGTTCAATTCAGTGGAGGAATTTCCCTCGAGGGTTTTAGTTTGGGTTCGTTTGCCACAACTTCCCCTAGAGTTTTGGAGGGAAGATATTCTATGACAAAGTACCACATTGCTTGGAAAGCCGACTATGATAGCTCATCAAACCCTTGATAAAAGGGGAATTCTTTTGCCTGTATTTGTGTCAAAATTGATTTGAATATTCCATTACCAGATTCTTAGGAAATTTGTTTAGGCTCTTCTATGTGGGTGCAACAATTAGATTATGAATCTGTTCCTTTCCACTACCGAATATGTCACGAGTATGGACATCTTCAGTGTCAGTGTCAGTGTCCTCAGTTTAATAAGAAGCTGGTGGTTTTGGTGGTTCTTCTTCCTCAATCTAAAATATGGATAATGAGGGGAAAGTGAAAGCTTTTATGCAAGAAGATGACTCTGCCAAGGATGGTTTTATACTCGTTAGGCCCCGAGTTAAGGGAAGGGGACAAAAGAGGCCATTAGGGATAGATAGACTGGTGAGAGATTTATTTGGTTGGAGGTACTGGATACTTCAACCTTAGAGGAAGGGTTTCCAGTAGATGTTTGTTCTGGTGCAATTGGTATGGATGTGGGGGATATTCAACAAGAGACCAATGTAATGAGTCAAGGTATTATGAAGCAGCAGGTGTGTCCCCTTCGGGTCTTATGTTAGGGCTTCAGGAGACCCTGTAGATTTATAGGATGATATTGTTTTGGTAGACTTGGCTAAGGAGGTAAAAACATCTGGTAAAGGGAAAGAGTCTTTTCAAGCTTTGGGTTTGCAACAACGACCCTTGAAGAAAGTTTCTTTTGATACTTCCTTGAAAGGTGGTCGCAAAAAGGATCATAAGAAGATTAAGTTAGCTGGGGAATTGTTGGTGGAATCTGGGTTTGTAAAGCCCATTGAGGATCACTTCTCCCACTCCCCTCAATGATTATTCTCTCATGGAATGTTAGGGGGTCGAATAGCATCCCTCGACAAAAGGTTATTCATGACTCGGTGGTAGTTCATTCTCAGACTATCTTTGGTATTCAACAGACTAAGCTTTCAGTTGATGCCATGTCTTGTTGTGCTTATAGTATTTGGAATTATGGTTAGTGTTAGTGTATTGGTTCCCTGGGCTCCTTTGGAGGTCTGGCTCTTTTTTGGGATTCGTGTAAGATTGTTCCTCTTTGGTGGATTTCCAGTCGCCCAACTTTATCTATGGTTGCCTCAAGTTTGGAGACTGGGGAGACAATTATAGATACTACTGTGTATGCTCCCATTGATTTTCATGGCAAATCCTTGCTTTGGTCCCATATAAGGTATGTTTGAGACTGTGCTCCTTTTGGGTGATTTTAATTCTATGTTAAGTTTTGAGGAGAAAAGGGGAGGGTTGACTCGTTTGGGTCCTTCCTTTGTGCTCTTTTGTGAGAATGCGTACCTCTTAAATTTAATTGCTATTAGATCGCCTAATGGGATTTTTACTTGGAATAATATAAGGGGTGGAGAAGATGTTATTTTTGAATGGTTGGATAGATTTTTGGTTTCTTGTTTTTGGGTGGGAGGGAGCCTACGTACTACTTTAGAAGTTCTTGATTGGAGGGGTTCTAATCATTGACCTATTAAATTTTTAGCTACTTCTGTTACAATTCCTAAATATCTTCCTTTTAAGTTTCAGTTGACGTGGCTTCGAGACTCTTCCTTCCATGACTTAATGACTCAGTAGTGGAGAATTAGTGGCCCTGCCTATGGTACTACTATGTATTCTTTTGTTAAGAAATTACAGTTTGTTAAATGACAACTTAAGAAATGGAATAGATGTTGCTTTGGTAATCATTATACTATGAAGAGGAAGGTTCAAGCCCGCTTAAATGTTATCACTCATCAGATGTAGGATTTTGGTTTTTCAGAGCATTTGGACAGAGAGGAATCCCAAGTTGTTAGAGAATAGGAGGAATGAGAACTTAGGAAGATATTTTTTGGAAATAGAAGGCTAGAGTTGACTGGCTTTAGGAAGGGGACATGAATACAATTTTTTTTTCTCCATAATTCAGTACAAGCTTGTCAAAATAGAAGTTATATATCCTCTTTGGTTAATTCAGAAGGAATTCAGGTGTCTTCTATGCAAGCTTTGTCTCATGAGGCTATCTAGTACTATTCTTCTCTCTTTTCTGATGATTCATCTCCTACCAAGGATGAGGAGTCCAAGATCCTTCTTGCATTCCCTCTCTAGTCACCAATGGGATGAATGATTCTCTCATGTGTCTGATGTCATTTGTCTGAATTGGAGGAGTTTGTTTTTGGGATGCATAAGGGTAAAGCTTCTGGCCTGGACGGGTTTCCAGTAGATTTTTTTCAAGAATTATGGGATATTATTAATAAGGATTTGCTAGAGGTGGTTCGTGAATCTTATGTAAGAAAACAAATGCTTATAGCCTTGAATTCTACTTTTCTAGTTCTTATACCTAAAAAGGAAGGTGCCAATCAGCTAGATTTCTTTCGGCCTATTGCTTTGTGTAATGTGGTCTACGAAATCATTACTAAGTTGATTGTTGATAGGCTTAAGCCTTGGCTTCCCACTTTGATCTCGGATGAGCAAGGAGGTTTTGTGGCAGGGAGACAGATTCTTGATGTGGGTGGTTGTTGCTTTGAGGCCATCCACTCAATGACGGTTTGCAAGGAGAAATCCATGTTTATCAAATAAGATATGTCTAAATCTTATGATAGAGTTAAGTGGCACTTTTTGTAGAAAATTATCACCGCCTTTGGCTTTAGTCCAGAGTGGGTTAGTTGGGTTATGAGTTGTGTTACTTCATCATCCTTCTCTGTCATTCTTAATGGAGATCCTTTTGAGTTATTTGGCGCCTCTAGGGATCTTCGCCAAGGGGATCCTCTTTCTCCCTATTTGTTTATTATTATGGCTGAGGGCCTTGGTAGATTTATTAAGGATTGGGTTTCACAAGATCTAATTCATGGATGAAGTTGGGGTAATGGGCTGCCTAAGGTTTATCATCTTTAGTTTGTGGATGATACTTCTCTTATGGGGTTGGTTCGGCTTCATGAAGCTTTAGTCCTTCAGGAGATTTGGATATTTATTTAGCTACTTTAGGTCAGAAAGTCAATGAACACAACTCCTCAATTTATTTTTTCAATGCTCTAGAACCTATCTAGAGGAGGATTGCTAACATCTTGAGGTTTCAAATTGGGTCTCTTCCCCTGCTTTATCTTGACATTCCTATAGTTGTTGGAAGGAAACCTAGACTATTCTAGAAAGACTTACTTGATAAGTTGCATCAAAAGGTCAACAATTGGACTCATAGGTGGCTCTCTATTGTTGCTTGGGTGACCCTCCTCTAATCGACAATTTAGGCTCTTCCTATTTAGAAAAGTAGTCTCGATAGCCCGTGTGTATTTTCTGAAGGAATTTGATGCTCTCTCACACTAGTTTCTCTCGAGTGTTAGTTTGTAGAATACTAAGTGGAGACTAATTAAATGGAAATTGTACCATCCTAAAATGTTACCACCCATAACTGGATGCTTTAGTAGGACCTATTAGACCACATTTTGGTGATTTTGAGGTCCGAAAGCCTATTATGATTGATCCTAATAACTTGTGCATCTTTTCACCTATTCCGACACCATTTCCAAATTTTGGCTCATTCTCTAGGGTACAGAACATCATAACCATTTTGTCCATACAACAAAACTAATTTGGCATTCTGTCCCTAAGGATTATTTTTGAATCCCGAAATGATGAATTGAGTCTAAAACCCCGTATCTTTCCTCATTTTGGTATCTATTATCAAATGCAAGCATTTACTATCAAAATTTCAAACAATCAAGAGCAATTGGATTCAAGATTTGAAGGCAAGCATCAAAGATCATGTTTCTCCAAGTCTCCAATTCTTTAAGTTCATTCAAGTCAAAGGCAATCTTCTCTTAGGGAAGAAAATTTCTCTCCCATGATGGCCAAGTAGATGAATTCTCATTCAAGCAAGGAGATCCTCCCTTCCATCCACACTCTCTCTCCTTCATTGCAAGTGATTATCAGGCATATCTACATTCAAGATCTAGGAGTTGTATTCATAGATATATGTATTTGTAAGGGAATCCTTGATTTTACATTACATTCCAAGGTCAAATCCTTGATTTCTAGTACATTCAAGCATCTTCATGGGCATGAGCGATTTCTACATTCGTCCATGAGGGTTTATGCAAGGTGAATTAAATATTTACCTTTTTACGTACTTTCCTTTCTGCAATTTCATTTCATTTTCAAAGTTGATTCCTAAACCGGGGTTTGACCAAGGCAAACCCCATTAGACAACCTTTTCCCCATTTTTTGTGTGCAGGAACAAGTCACAAAGTTGTTGGACAAAATCCAAAAAGTTCAGAAACTGTTGGAAGATCCCTGAAAAATTCAGTCAAAAACACCAGCTACAGATCACCAAAACCGTTCTGTACCTAGATACAAGTCACCAAATTTGCCATGTACCTGCATTTTGCTCCCAGATTTTAGCCACATGTTAGATCTGCATTCTGGTTTCCATTTTTGCATATTTATGCTTCTGGTCATTTTGTACTAGTCTATTATTTCCAATTTATCAATAACTTGTCTAAATTATCGTTTACATTACATTTTTCCATTTCCATTTTCATTATTACATATTTAGTGAAGGATCATGGTCCCATTGAGCGCTTGAGTCTCCTCTTGAGCTTAGTGGGGCATCTTCCTTCGAAATGTGTGATTGTGAAAATGGAGGTGCAGATTTACCTATTTACTTCCATCTCCCTATTTCCCTACTTTGCATTTTGGTGAACTTGACTCTTCTTACATACTTTTGATTTTGGTAGTTAGCTCCCCTTTGCATATCTAGATCTACTTTGTATGCTTTACATTACATCTTTATATTTGATGGCTAGATGTGCTTTTCATTGAATTTTCTATTTCGCTTAGTTGAATTGCATCTCTTTCAAAATTCATATTTGCTTTTAAATCTATCTCTCTTCCATTCTCTTGTGTATGACTTTTATTACCTTCAGAGTCCTACCTATAGTATTCCAGTTAGGAGAAGTCATAGACTTATGGGTTCCTTTGATCCCAAGTCCTCTATTTTTCCTAGGAATCTCTATGGGACCAACATGCCTACTAATGACATTCCTCCTATTATTGAGAACAACACTCCCCAACCTTCTCATGATGATGATGAGACCTTTAGAGTCCCTCTTATGCAAGTTCAAAAACTTTCCCACGACTTTGAAAAAATTGAGCAATGGTTAGGACAAGAAAATTCTAATCCCGAGGTCATCTCTGTTGTAGAGGGTTTGAGGAAGATAATTCATAATGACAAACATGGTGTTAATATCTTACGCAGTATCTCTGATTATATTGATAACAATGTCAAGCCTAGTAGAGTTTTTTCTCAAGAGCTAGGTTTCATTCCACCCACCACTAGTATTGAGACCTTAATGCCTAATTCTACCTCCATTCCTAGTGTGTCCACTTCTGCTCCACCCATTATAACTACTTCTGTTCAAAACCTTAATCCTACACATGTTAGCATTCATAATCCTATTGTTTCCACTATTCCTTCAAGTTCTCCATGTGTCCTTTTACCTTCATCCATGCCCACTTACAATAGTGTTCATTTTTCATATTCTGCCATCCCTTCCATTTCTCACAATGGTCCCAACATTTCACACATCTTCTACCATTACTAGGTTGGCTCAATTCCTATCTTCTTTAAAACAACAAATTGCTTCCATGACCCAATCCAAGTTCAACATTCCTACTTGTGACATTGTTAATCCTTTGTCCTTGTATATCATCTGTGTTGTTATCCCTCAATACATGAAAATTCTTCACCTAGAGACTTATAATGGTAAAGATGATCCCTTGACCCATGTCAAAACTTTTGAAATGTTGTGTAGTGATTTCTCTCATGATCATAAGTTCCTGGCTAAATTGTTTACTAGAACCTTTCAAGATAAAGGCCTTGCAATGGTATTATTCTTTGCCTCCTTATTCTATTAATTCTTTCCAAAAGCTTTCTAATGCTTTCATCCAACAATTTCAAAGCAATATTGGTCCTAAGATTTCTTTGACTGATTTGATGCATTCTGAACAAGGCGTTAAAGAAAAAGTGACTGCTTTCATTAGTATCTTTAAGCATTTTCATGCTCGGATTTCTTATCTTGTGTCTGATATTGATATGCAACGTATTTTCATTTCTAATTTACAAAAAGACATTAGAGATAAGATTCTGCTTTCTAAATTTTCCTCTTTTACTCAATTGTGTGCAGTGTTTCATAATTGTTAGCTTCAAGTGAGTCAGTTTGAGAGCACCACTCCAATGGATTTGGTTGATAAGAGTGGTGTCACATCCAAATCCTATAACAAGTTTTAGAAACTCAAGAATTTCATTAAGATCAATAATTCATCCAACAATGTTGATGAGCATGTGGTGGCAGCATCCGAAGGTTAGTTCCTTTGTCATCCGTTTTTAGACTTGTAATTTCACACAATTTTCTGAATCTTTGCATAATGTGATGTTGAAGTTGATTAATGCTAAAGTGTTATCTCTTCCTCATGTCAAACCAATTGACACATCCAATCCTTTTCCCAAATCCTTTGATCACAAAGCTTTTTGTCAATACCATCATCAACCTAGCCATGATACTAAGAAGTGTTTTAGTTTGAAATATGTTATACAAGACCTCATTGATTCTAATACTATATCTATTAAGGGTGTTAATGATTAAGGAAAAAAATTCGTAACACCTCCCAACCAAAACTCGCAAATCTATACCAATCCTTTATCTTCTCATTCGACTAATATTGTAGAGCCTATCGAGTCTTTACCTTCATCCACTCATGTTGTTGCATATGGCGATAAGTGTACTGAAGCCAACAATATTATCAATCTTATTGATCAATCCGAATATGAACCTAAACCCAAAATTGAAATTGAGCTTTGCATTACCTTTGATCTGTTGGCAAAATAGTCAGCGCTCCCCTCAATATTTGTGACAAGGGACTAACCTCCTCATGCGGATTCTATAAGTCTAGTGGTTGTATCAAGCATTGACAGGTAGATCTTTTGGTGTAATGACAACCACACTTGTAACAAGTGGTATCATAATTTGGTCACAGGTTCGAATCCCCTCGGGTAACTCTGAGGGGAAGATTGTTGGAAAAATGGTTAGCGCTCCCCTCGGGATTTGTGACAAGGGACTAACCGTCTCCTGTGGATTCTATAAGTCTAGTGGTTTTATTGGGCATTGACAAGTCGATCTTTTGGTGCAACGACAACCACACTTGTAACATGATCCTCGTGAGATGATTAAAACACCAGATGGTCCTTTCTACATGGTTGCAAAGGTTGATGATCTCTTTTCTTGTGGTGTCCTTATTGACCCTACTTGCATGGTGAATGTGATAATTGATGAACATCTTAACACTAGACAATTACAACATAGTTTTTTTGACAAATCTAATGTGATGACTCAAACTTGCAATGACTTTACTTATCCTACCCATGGTTCTATCACTTTTCCCATAGTAGTTGGTGGTAAAAGTCTAGATGTCACGTTTATCGACATCCCGACTTTTGATCAGTTTCAAGTTAGACTTGGTCTTCCTTGGCTTACTTGCATAACAACTTAAGTCTCTCCTATCCATAAGTGTTTGAAGTTTCCCCATAAAGGAGAAATCATCATTGTCAACGATAGTCTTTATCAGTCTTCAATACCTCGAGGGTCTTTTGACCTTGACTTGTTTTGGATTTCTATGCATCAACCAACTTAGCCTCATAAAGACAATCTCTTTCAATCATATCAGAACTACAAAATCCAAAAGATTTGTTTGCTTAACAATCGTAAGGATATTCTATCTCCTTATCCTAGACTTGGACTTCTTCCTGCACCTTCCACACCTCCTATATATGCTTCTGTTCCACCTCCTATGTCCTATAAACATTTCTCGGATGCTATCTCTCAATCCAATGTGGTTCTTTTTTTCTTCCTCTTAAAGAAGAAAAGGGCCCGATGTTGATTGATCCTAAACCAAACAAAATTTCAAGAAAAAGTAAACGTAACTGTTGTGCTAGTGATCGCCGCCATAAACGTCATTATAGAGCCCGTGAACGTGCTTCCCAAAATATTTCCTTCCCTAAAACACCTACTAATGCTTTGATTCTCTTTGATCAGCCTATGCATAGCCCAAAGCAGAAATTTAATTTGAAAAAAAATGAAATTGAACATACATGATAATTCTATTCTCATCTTGGATTCTATTACAATTAATTTGGATGAAGAAGATACTCTTGATGATGTTGTTTTTAATGCAACTAATGATGATATTCATGGTATTGATTTTAATGATATGTATGAGCTTATTGATGTTAATCATGATCTTCCAACTAGATTTGCAAAATAATTATCTCTTAGTCCCGGTGATGAACAAAGTGACCCATCTTTACAACATGGTCCTTATTTGGAACTAGCTATTGTTCCATCTACCGTGCTAGATGTTGATCCTCTTGCATGTTTCTCACATTCTCTACACACTACAAATCGAGATGGGGGCAAGCAATATGCTTGACATGGTGGATTCTTTGTGTTTTGTTGTTGTAATGTGCTTCCCCTGTGATGTTCTACTTGTTATATGTTTTGTTTAGATTTTTTTAGATGACCCTTGTTGCTCCATTGGTGCAAGGTGATAAAGGAATCATTTTTTCATGGCATTCCTCTATTTGTATCTCATTTATTCTATATGTTGTTACATGTTATGTTGTGCATGTGCCACTGTTCATAAATGTGCCTTTGTGTTGTCTAATTGGGGATGATGCAAAATGGTAGTTACTTATTCTTTTTGGTCTCTGTGATGCCGACCCAAAAAGACTCTTCTTTGTGACTCTTACATGCCCTTCTT
Organism: Thuja plicata; assembly: GCA_018584345.1. Classification (NCBI taxonomy): domain Eukaryota; kingdom Viridiplantae; phylum Streptophyta; class Pinopsida; order Cupressales; family Cupressaceae; genus Thuja; species Thuja plicata. The sequence goes on along the minus strand of MU225022.1, from coordinate 535,065 downwards.
AGTGTTCTACTACTTCTCGTGGATGATGACAGTATCATCTTGGTGATCATATTGACTCCTAAGTTAGTAGATCCCTTAGTGTTCCTTTGTCATGTGTTTCATTTCCTTTGGTATGTCCTTTCTTGGGGGCATGTCATAGTGGAAATGTTTCTTGTGTGTGCATGTATGCTTCATAAAATCCATTGCTCTTGTTAAGTCATTTGCAATCACTTTAATGTGGGGGCATACACTCTGCTTCTTGTTTCACATTTTGCGCGCGCGCACGCACGCGCACACACACACACACACACACACACACACACACACACACACACACACAATGATCTAATGCAATCTCTCGTGTAGATGGCTAAGGAGATAATACTTTTCTTCTGTTCATATTTTTATTGGATCCCTTATTGGAGACGATGCTTTCCTTATTTACTAGTCCTCCTTTTCTAGATCCGTTAACAAAGACAATGCTTTCCTTAAGGATTGATCTTATTTTTCTTGATCTCTTTGGAGATAATGCTTTCCTTAGGCCTAATCATCTTTTTAGATCCCTTTATAGAGAAAATACTTTCCTTAGGGATTGATCTTATTTTTCTTGATCCCTTTGGAGACAATGATTTCCCTAGGCCTAATCGTCTTTTTGGATCCCTTGATGGAGACAATACTATCCTTAAGAATTGATCATCTTTGATGGGTTGACTAGCATAACACAATTTCCTAGACTATCATTGCCATATTTTGCAGCGCTTTCTCTTTGTCTGATCCATAGTAAGGCAATAGCTTACTAGGTTAGTGGTCATCTCTCTCTCTCTCTCTCTCTCTCTCTCTCTCTCGTGATGTCTCTTTTATCTTGGTTTTGGATTTGATGAAGACTTAAGTCACTTGGGGGCTTGATGTTTCTTTCTTTCTTGACCTTGATAAGATCGTTCTTATGCATTGATCTACTTTACTATGAGCATGAGCTTGTCTCATACTCCTGCTAAAGTGGGGGCTAAATGTACCATCCTAAAAAGTTAGCACCCATATTTGGATGTTTTATTAGGACATATTAGATCTCATTTTGGTGATTTGGAGGTCTGAATGTCTGTTATGCTTGATCCTGACAACATGTTATTCTTCCCCCTCCATCTTTTTACCTATTCCAACACCCTATCCAAATTTTGGCTTCTTCTCCAGGGTACAAAATGCCAAAACCATTCTGTCCTTGGGACAAAACCAATTTGGCATTCTTTCCTTGAGGATTGTGGCCCAAATTTGGCTCAGGGCCCTATGTCGGGGTACTGATGGGAAATTTGATCACGTGGTCGGCCTATATTATTTTTGAATCTTGAAATTGATGGATTGAGTATAAAAAAAACCCATATCTCTTCTCATTTTGGTATCCATTATCAAATGTAAGCATTTATTATCAAGTTTTCAAGCAATCAAGGACAATTGGATTCAAGATTTGAAGGCAAGCATCTAAGATCAATTATCTCCAATTCTTCAAGTTCATTCAAGTAAAATGTAATCTTCTCCAATTGAAGCAAGTTTCTCTCCCATGATGGTCAAGTAGAGGAATTCTCAATCAAGAAAGAAGATCCTTCCATCTACATTCTCTCTCCTTCATTGCAAACGATTATAAAACATATCTACATTCAAGATATAGGAGTGACATTCATAGATCTATGCATTTGTGAGGGAATCTTTGATTCTACATTACATTCCAATGTCAACTCCTTGATTTCAAGTACATTCAAGCATATTCATGGGCATGAACGATTTCTACATCCGTCTATGAGGGTTTATGCAAGGTGAATCAAACATTTACATTTTAACATACTTTCCTTTATGCAATTTTATTTCATTTTATGCAAGGTGAATCAAATATTTACCTTTTTACATGCTTTCCTTTATGCAATTTCATTTCATTTTCAAGATTGATTCCTAAACCAGGGTTTGACCAAGGCAAACCCCTTTAGACAACCTTTTCCTTGGTTTTCTATGTGCAGGAACAGGTCACAAAGTTGTCAGACAAAATCTAGAAAGTTTAGAAACTGTTAAAAGATCCCCAAGAAATTCACTCAAAAACACTAGGTACAGATTGCCAAAACCATTCAGTACCTAGGTACACGTCCCCAAATTTGTCCTATACCCTACATTCTGCTCCCAAATTTTAGCAACAGGTCAAAGCTGCATTCTAGTTTTTGTTTCTGCATATTTCAACTTTTTGTCATTCTGTACCAGTCTGTTATTTCCATTTTTTTAGTAACTTTTCTAAATTATCATTTACATTATATTTTCCCATCATTTTCATTTTTATTTTTACATATTTAGTGTTGGATCACAATCTCATTCAATGCTTGAGTCTCCTCTTGAACCTAGTGGGACATCTTCCTTCCAAATGTGTGAATGTAAAAAGGGAGGTGTGAATTTACCTATTTACCCCCATCTCCCTATTTCCCTACTTTACATGAATTTGTGTGTTCACCAAAGGAGAGGGCCTCAACATTCGTTCAACTATCTTGAGTGGGGAGGCTCTTGCACCAAGATTATATTGGCGTTGGTGTACTAGTCAAAATTAGCTTTGGGATCACATTCTCATGTATAAGTATTTACAAGGAGTTGATTATTTGGATATTTCTCGTTATTCTGTAGAAGACAAGAGATCTATGGTATGACATACTTTGAAAACAAGAGCTCAGTTGGTTAAGAGGGGTATTTTTTGGGTTTGTAATAGGGGCTCCATGACTCTTTTGGTCGGACTCTTGGGATGATCAGTCCCTCTTCTCTCCGCTTATCCACATCTGCAGACCCTTTGTTATTGTTTTATAGTAGCTAGGTGGGATGAGGTTATGCATTATAAGACTGTTAAACATTTAGGCCTACCTATGGGGTATAGATGGAAGGATTCTTCTAAATTGTCGTTGGGTGGTTTAGAAAGGGATCATTATGAACTGATGCAGATTCTCACTTCTCGGGAGTGCATTTCCTTGGTAGGACTCAATGTTCTGACCTGCGGAAATGATTTTTCTAGTAAATACCCAATTTCTATAGGGTACTTGGAGCTTAATAGGCAGTTGTTTGGAGGTTTTGGGGTTCCTTGGTGAGAACAGGTTTGGAATAAGTTTTCTTGGCCCAAATGCAAATTTTCATGTGGTTGGTAGTTCATAATTGATGTCTCACCAGGGGATAATTTATGCAAGTAGGGCTTGCATGTGCCCTCTAGGTGTGTCTTATGTTTTAATAGCGAGGAGACTATTTCTCATCTTTTCTTTTAGTACTTCTTTGCTAAGGACATCTAGTACTTTTGGTGGGGTGTCTAGGGCCATGCATGCTAGCATGTCTCCTCTTTGTCCGAGTTTTGGGCACATTGGGGTAAAAGCCCTTGCTAAAACTTCTTTTCTTCAGGTTGCATGGGCTCTTGGTCCTTTTATCATTTTGCATATATGGTGGGAGAGGAATCAGAGGGTTTGTCAGGATGTGAAGATGGGTGCTTTACACTTGTGGTGAAAAATTATTCATTCTCTTTGTGAGACTATTTTACGACTAAATGTGATTTCACTAGAGGTGTTGCTCTTGGAGATGTTTCTGTTTGCAATCGTCCTAATTTTCCTCTTCAAGGGGGTACTTCGGTGTATGTTGGTCATGGTAGCAATAGTAGAGTCAAACATCATTTTTGGAGGATCAATCAGGAGAGTCGTTGGACACCCCCTCTTCATAACGTTTTGAAAATTAACACTGATGGATCATGTCAGGGGAATCCCAGACATACTGGTAGGGGTGGAGTTGGTCGGGATAGTTTTGGTGATGTTCAATTTTTTTTTATAAGGGATTTTATACAAATAATGTTATGGAGGCTCTGACCATTTTGTATGTTGTTGAGCGGCGTTGTGCTCTTGGCTAGCGCAAGATTATTTGTGAGTCTAACACTTAGGTGGTGGTGACTTTTTTAACTAGGAAAGAGCTTGGGGAGGTTAGTTGGCACTTTGATTTGATTATCAAATTAATTTTCCATTTGTGCATCTCCTTTGAATCTGTTACTTTCACAAATTCCTAGGGAGTGGAATGTTGTTGTCAATTATTTAGCCAAATGGGCTTCGAATCATAGACAAGATTGGAATATAGTGGATAAGTGGCAATTTCCTAATGATATGTCTCATATGTTAGACCAATTAGTTGATATTGACAAGGTTCTCTAGTGTTCTCTCTACTGGGCACTTTGTTTTATATTTCTTCTATGTTTGAATAATTTTTTACCCCTCTTTTATTTTGATTGTTACGTCTTTAATGCTTTCATATAGGAAAATGATAGGAGCAAATGCATTTGTAGCTTCCCTAAAGCGTGAAGTATCTTGTTAACACTTCAACCACCTCTTTTCATGGCATGAAAAGGTCCTTGTGTTTGAGGCCATTTTGAAATCTCAAGACCTCTCCAAACTTGATGAATACATTCATGTGTGGGTGCTCCCAATTTTTGATACACTTCTAAAGCTTCTTTCCTTCCATTATAAGCCCCATAGCCAAAGAAATAAGTTCCTTTGTACCTTGAAGGAGATACTGTACACATATATTATCCTATTTTGCTAGGAATTGAGAACTGATAAGATAATACAAGCTCGAACCCACTAACAAATTTAAGGAAAGTAGTAAAGCCATCCCACAAGAAGAAAATTCAATTCTTAGCAAACCACCATCAGTAGCTCAATTCTTAGTAGCCAACCTACAATTTTCAAAGATGAGACTCTTCTTTTCCTTATTTACCTGACAATTTGATTCTTTCAAATGGGAATTTGTATTTGTCAATTCAAATTGTACATGCCATAATTAGTGTTATCATTCTTTTCTTGTTGCTTTGTGTTGAAATGATTGACAATGTAGCTTTCATTAACTCTCCTCTTATTGAACCAAGCTAAAAGAGTGTGTCGATAATAGATTATCTAAATTTAATGGGTTCATCGTTAAGTCTTGATTTATATTAAGGGGAAAGGATCCCTTCTTTTGTCAATACAAGCAATCACTAATTGTGTCTCATATTATCAAAAAGGTTTGTAAACTTATTTCCTTCTTCAAATAAATGCTAATCTTAAGTCTTTGGAAATATTTCGTCAATTCTAATAACTTCTATAGAGTTTTACCAGTCAGGGAGAGGCTTCATCTTAAGCCTATCAATATGATTTTGAAGTACCCTTCCATGATGATCTTGGTAGTTTGAAGATTTCTTGCAGATATAAGACCAAGTGTTGTAGTTGAGGATTTGGCAACATTATAGGTTTGGATTCCTAAGTTCATCACAAAGGAAACAATGAACTCAATCTTTCAATTTCCTAGAACTTTGCCCCAGTCTACTTAACTAAGGTTCCCCTTAGATGAACCATAAAATTTAAGCTCAATCAAATTGGGATCAGGAATACAAAACTATGTTTTTCCTTTTCTAATATTTGTTGTTATCCACATTGGATAAGCTTGATTTAAAATTCCTTCTCAATAACCAGACACATTTTTAGGTATTATTATTATTGTTGTTGTTGTTGTTTTTGTTATTATTATTATCATCTTGGTTGTATCTACATTCCCTTGGATATCATGAAATTTTTTCTAAGAAACAATTCCTATTGTCTACTTTAGTTCTTGACAAAATATATTGTTTCTCTTTTTATATGTCCCAATAGGTGCGAGGAAGAAGTATCCTCGTATTTATCTGATTAGAGGATGTCCAATAGGTGGAGGGAGTGAGGCAACTACGTACGTGCATCTTAAAATATCCTTCACCCATGCCTAATGAGTTTCAGACCTACACAAAATGGATTTCTCGGTGTTCCAAGCATGGGGACATTCAATTAATGAATGATTGATTAAGTCGTCTACATGTTTTCATAGGACTCACTTGTTGGCAAGAGAAAAAACCAATGCTTTTAGGTTGTCCACAACAAGAATCTTCTCATTGTAGATGGTCAACTAGAAGTTGATCTTGAGGGTGAGATTGTGGTTCCAAATTATTCTCTAATCAAAATCAAGCCTTAGGTAATCATGAAGAGTTTTGAACCCAACCTTGATTGGATAGTTACTTATAGGTAACTAATTGTCCACATCAAAATTCATCATGTCTATGAATTACATTGAATATGTATGGATTGACTTTGGTGATAAGGTTTTGAAGAGAAGTTAGATCGTTGATGACTAGCATATCAATATTGATCTTTTAAGAGATCACGTGTGTTATTGTTCAAATTGTATTTTACATATATTCCAAATCTTTCACTTATCTCATTTTTAATCCCAACAAATGGTTTATAGGAGTCAAGGGGCACCTGGGTAATCTAGAGATCCTCCTAGAATAATATGTTCTCATTTATCACATTCTATTTTCTACCTATTCTTAGTAGTTGTTTAGATTTATCACACTTTTTTCAAAATGGCTAAGCTAGCTAGGAGGTCTGACATAGATTGGAGAGAAATGCCTTCCCAATTCCACAAGTATATAGATTGCATTATTTTGTTCCACTCTTTTTTGGTCTTTATGATTTTTCATCCAATTTGAGCTATTATGCCTTGTTCATAACCTTCATTTTGTGAAACTCTAAACCTATAGGATCATTTGGTAGGAAAACTCTATTTCAAACTACCTAAGAGATTCTTTGCCTTTCCTTTATCTTTCACCAGAAAGATCTTATCTAAATTTGTTCCACTTTTGCCACCAAGAAGTGGGGGATTTTGAAAAAAGAAAGTATGTAAGATAGGATAACAATAAATTTTACCAAATTAAACTTTATCAATCACAATTAGAAAAATAATTGAAATGCAAAGAACATAAGAACACAATATTTACGTGGAAACCCGTACAAGAGAAAACCATAATAAATTAACTACTTTATGTGATCATTTATTTTACAAATTTAAAGGCAAAAACCCTTCAATCAATTAGCGTGAACTTTCCCACTAGAGGCACTAACCCCTCATTCGAATCTCCATCTCTACAAGGATGATGGATGAACTTATTCTCTCAAATTGATCTTTAAATCTTCTATGAAATGACCATAAGTTTGCCACAAATTTTCTTCACTATTTTGCCATAATGAAGTTCTTTATAACACCTTCAAATTTTCTATAAACTTGATCACTAATCTTCCACAGAGATCACAATCTCTTCTTTGCAATATGCTTATGAACTCCTTATATACTTTTGAATTAATCTTGTTTATACAATGATCTCTCTTAGTGTATGCACTTGATCTATCTTCCTTTCTACTCCCCACACACTTCTCACATCTAATTGACCAACCTTTTATATCATCATTTTGTAATTGAAAATGTGTGGCTCTTCCTAAGAGAGGTGTTATACCATTATAGACAGACCCTTCAGGAGTTAATATATCTTTTGGTTTATTAATTTTTCTTTAAAAACCAAATTTCATCTCTTAATAAATCACACTTCTTACCACACAACCTTTTGGTTTATTTTTCTTTAACCTCATATAAATCTGTGATGTCCCCTCTCTAGGATAAGATTTAATAATAAATAATAATAAAATTAAATTAAAATAAATAAATGACAATTAATCAATATTATAAATCAATGATTATTCCTTAGTTAATGATAATTAATCAATGTTATTTGTAAATATATAAGTAATTCTATTAAACAATTATGTAATGCATAATATAATATAATGAATGATATTATAATAATATATTACTGATATAATTTAATATTTCAAGAATGATAAAATACAAAGGTTGTATGTAATAAACGGTTCCTTGGGAATTTCAATTGAATGGTGATAACTAATAATTAAGTGATGTCAAATAGTGTCTAAATTGGGATATATGATATATTTGATGGTCAATTAAAGTCAAAGACTTGTGCCTTTGTATTAGACAAGAATTAGGGGAGAAATCAAGTAGATACTGAAATTAATCTTGTACGCATGCAAATATTTATAACAAAATTTAAGATTATGCATATGGAACAAATGTGTCACATCACAAGTGAAGGGGTGTGATCCTTGTGTCTAAAAAGATATATAAGGAGATCAAGAAGATTCCTTTCAAGGGGGTAATGAACACATAATACAATCTACAATGGTAGCTAGGAATGTAATTTGCAAGTTCAAACAGTGAATTTACGATTGTCTTGATCAAAGAAGAGAACAATTACCTTCAATAATCAAAGAGAGGCAAATAATCGTTCAATATGATATTTTTTTAGTGTTGTACCTGTCTAGATTGGTTGGAAATCCATGGGGAAGAACAACCATTGGGTGTGAAGTATTAATTTGTATGTTGCCTCTCCCTTAGTTAGTTTTGTGTGTGTGGTAGAACACTCAACATATAAAAACATATAGTTATACTTATCACCAATTACAAATTTTGATATGCACTTATTTAGTTGTGAATTTATATATAACCATAATTAGAGATATATTTATATTAGTAGAAAATCAATAATGTGTAATTCTTAGTCTAAACCATGAATCTAGTTCTTCACCTTCTTCTAATGCTTTTTGTAGAATAGGGAGTTTGTGAATTGAGTGGTCGGGTAATTTAGTTACATGTTAGGAGGGTCTTAATATGGGTAACAACCCTGAGGGATCCCGCTTGTAATTTTTCCATCCTTTGTCAAGATTAGCAAGATAGGGAGGATAGATTCATGTAATCTGAGATATCAAAAGGAAGTAAGTAACAATATAATATATTTGATCATTTATCTTCATGATGAATTATAAGAAGATTAGATAGTAGATTTGTCTAAATATTGATTGTGGTGTGCATGCATGTCACACACGCGTGCGCATGCGCACACACACACACACACACACACGCACTCTATAGTACCAAGATCAGAGATTGCTTTGATCAATGGAGAGCTTCTTGAGCTTGGATACATAGTCTTTCTGTTTTGGAAAGATGAATCCTTCAACTTGTTCAATATAGACATCTTCTTCTAGATGTCTATTAATCGATGCTAACTTGACGTTCATTTGGTAAACTTGGAATTTTTTGTGAGAAGTAAATTCTAGGAACATCCTTTTGGCCTCCTATCATGCAAGTGGGGAAAATGTTTCTTCTAAATCAATCCCTCTCACTTGTGTATATTTGTTACATAATAATATTGCATTATTTTCCACCACTTTGACCATCTTCATTTAGTTTATTTTTTAAGATTGATTTTGTACCAATCACATTTTTTTTTCCTTGGGTCTTGCGAAAAGTTCCGAAGTTTCATTTTTCTCTATTTGGTTTAGCTCTTTTTCCATGGATCTTACCCAATGTGTGTCTTGGATAGCTTCCATTAAATTTTTGGGTTCAACCATAGAAAGTAAAACCATGTGCATTGGTGTGGTTTTTCAGTGTTCATCTTTTCTAAATGTTTGTATCCATGTCTCTAATAATTAAGTCTTCTAGATGATTTCCTTGAAAAACATTTGGTGTTTTGGTTCCTTTATTGGTGTATTAGACTTCTCATTTTTAGATTATTTTTCTTTGCAGCTCTCTTCCTCTTCATGATCGACTTCTTGAGGTATACCTTTATGATGTATGTTATCATCAACGCAAAAATTTCTACTCTCGATAATGTTATGTAACCTATTATTGAAGCACCTATAAGCTCTTCTTCTTGAGGAATAATTGAGAAATATTCCTTCATCGACTCTTGCATTAAACTTTCCTAAGTTTTCTTCATCTCTCCTTATGTAGCACTCACTACCAAATACTTTGAAATACTTCACTGTGGCATGTCTTCCTTTCCAAATTCATATGGAGTCTTATCATGATTAACTCTTATTTGTGCTTGATTTGAAATATAGATTTGTGTATTTATTGCTTCTCTCCATAATCACTCTAATAATTGGAATCATTAAGCGTGGTCCTTGGCATTTCTTATATGTTCCTATTTTTCCTTTCCATAATTCTATTCTTTTGTGGTGTTTTGGAAACTAAGAAGTATATCAAAATCTTATGTTTTTCAAAAAAAAATCTCAAATTAACTTTAGGTGAACTCACCAGCTCTATCTGAGCTTAGGCATTTTATTTTCAATCCACTTTCATCTTCAACTAAAGCCATAAATATCTTGAACCTCTCTAGTGCTTCAAAATTTTCCTTCAAAAATGCGACCCAAGTAAATATAAAATAATCATCTATTAGCAACATAAATTATCTTTGAGTGAATATACGTTTAGTTCGAGTTGGTTGGAAAAGGTCTATATGTATGAGTTCCAGTGGCTTGGATGTTGAATACTCCTTTGATTTGAAGATGACTCTTGTTTGTTTTCCTAGTTGACAACGATTACACGTGGAATTTGAAGGTTCAAAGATTCTTGGCACATCTCTTATGGCTTATGTATTGCTAATTTTGATCAAATTGTCAAAGTTGATGTGCCCCATTCTTCTATGCTAGAGACACATTTCATCTACTTTTTTCATAAATCATTTCTTTTCTATATTTTCATCTAAGATATAGAGATCGTTGGACCTACATGGTTCTTCTATTATTTCCACTTGTTTATTTATCTGGTATCCCTTTGCATTAAATAAGGGATTATGACCTTGATTACATAATTGGATTATACTAAAAAGATTATGCTTTAGCCCTTTGACATGCAAAATATTGCTTATTTTTTTTTTTCCATGGTCAACACTTTGTTGAACATGTCGAATAACTGAGGGGGGGGGGGGTTAATCAATTATTCCCACACAACTTATATAACTTTCCTCTGTTGGCAAACTCACGAACAACAATATTACCAACTTTAGATTGGTTGGTTAAGCACATCAAACATCCACATGAAATATAAGCATTAAGAACACAAAAATACCGACACAGAGAACACCAAGATTTTTATGTGGAAACCCAAATTGGGAAAAAATATGGAGAAGATAATTCTCATGAAATGTGAAGGTGACATCGGTATGGTGATTTTTACAAAGGCTCACTACAGTACTACTCACTATAGGAAGGCTCAATGCGCATACGACAAGGCTCACTGCTGATACACCAAGGCTCACTATTGATACACTAAGGCTCACTAAGAAAACAATAATGCTCACAGCTAGAAAATATGAAAAGAGATAGAATCAATGAATAAGATCAACACACTTCTACACACAGATCTCCTACAAATAGATTCACAATCACTTTCCATATCACCACACATGAGTCTTATGGGATATGGATATTGATCCAAATACAAACACTAATCCAGATACCAATCCCAATATATAAACAACTTAACTCCTTGGCCTTATTTATACATCATGATGATATCCACTAGATCGGCCAAACAATTTGAAATAGGCCACACCAAGACATTCCCATGGTGGTAAGGAATGAAATGAGGACCACCTCAAACATTACAATACACCTCACTCAAGCCAATATGCCACACCATCTCCAAAGAACTCGGTTCCAACATATATGATCAACATGTTACACACACATAGATAGGACCAAAATATACAAGGGATACATGTCCAAATAGGATCGATCCAATCAACCATATGTTGCATCCAACAAAGAGTGGCAATCTAAATCGACAACATACAGACGATCGGTGTACATCAACTAATACACAACCGATACACCAAACCAGTGGGTTATATGACAACAATCGATATACTAAGAAGTTGGAATAAGGATATGTTGACATCAATGAAAAAACTAATGATAATGACATAGATCACATCAACCTCACATTCTAAAAATCTCCCCCTTTTTCAGTGATGGCAACATTCATCAATAATAGAGCATAGAAACAAACTTCAACCTTTCTCCAACTTTATCCTCCTTTGACAAAAATGACAAAGGGCACACCGAGCTCCCCTTTCTAACATACTTTTCTCCCCTACAAGGAAGCCACCAAGTAGCGATCCATAAAAATAGAAATGCAAAGCACTAGATCAATACACACACACTGGTGTATCTAGTAAACACTAGGAAGGTCCAAAATTCCCAACTTCCTCCTGAGATACTCAAAAGTATCTTTGCACAATTTTTTGGTGAATATTTCTACTATATGTTCCTTTATGGGCACATACCCAAGCGTAACTGCACCTTCCTCAACCTTCTCTCTAATAAAGTGATATCTGATGTCAATATGTTTTTTTCTGTGATGCATTACATGATTCTTTGACATACTTATAGAGTTGGTATTATCACACATGATAGGAATTGGCTCATCAAAACTAATTCCTATATCCTAATTTCACAAATTTCATATTTCAAAATGACATCATATCCATTTTTACACATCTATCCAACATTAAAAAAATTGTGATACAAACCCTTCACATAATAGACATTGTCAGTGTTACTCTTTTTATCAAAAGTAATAGAGCCTTTACCAACAATGTAAGTTGCTTTGTCATCACCAAATCTAAAAGGACCACCATCATACTTTCTAAGTGATACAAATTTACCCATACCTCTAGTCTTATGACGAGAACAACCACTATCAATCAACCATTCATTTTTATTTCTTCTAACATACAAAGTGGTTTCAAAACCATTATCAAATTCATCATAGATGTTAATAATATCAATTTATAATTTCTTATCCTCTTCAGCATAAAACAAATAATCTTCTGTTTCTGATTCATCATTTGAAATACTAGCATCTTCATTCACATAGTAAGCCTTCTTATTGAACTTCTTAAACTTCTATCAAGGACCTTTCTCTGAACATCTAGTTTCTAAATGACCAATTTTACTACTTCTAAAACATTTAGAGGTAACATACCTTTATACTTGCCGGTACCTTTCTTCAATCTCCTTGCAAAGTTTGCTTAAAATTCTTCTTCATCGTCATCATCAAATCATCATCTGATTTTGTTTCTTTGAATGTCATATCAGATCTTCTCTTGTCTCTTCCAAACTTTCTTAACTCAAAATTATTGACTTCATTCACTGCATTCTCAACCTTCTAAAAATATCTCTTGATATCTTCTCCATCTTCCATTCTTAGATTCTCATAATGTCTCTTAGCTGCCAATTTCTTTGATAAATTAATTTTGTCATTCTCCTCAAAGATCTCTTTCAACTTTTCGCAAACTTCATAAGCAATCTTCAAAGAAATAACATTATCTAATATGGCCTTTGACAAGGCACTAGTAATAGCATACCTTGCCTTTTTATTTTCCTCATATGCCTCAATTTCATCCTGAGTTGTAAGCCCATTTTGAGTAAATACATACTTTGTCTCCACATGCTTCCAGGTCTTGTAACCAACCAATACCAATTATCCTTTCATCTGAACTTTCCATGAACTATAATCAGAACCATAAAACAAAGGGATAGTCAATTTGTGTGCCATTGGATCTGCCTCAAGCAGTTAAGATCTTCATCGAGGAACCAAGCTCTGAAACTAATTGTTGAACAAGTCAAATAACTGAGATGGGGGTGAATCAGTTATTCACACACAACTTATAAAACTTTTCCTTTTTCAGTCAACTCACAAACAATAATATTACCAACTTTAGATTTTTCGGTTGAGCACATCAAGCATCCACATGAAATATAAGCAGTAAGAACACAAAAACACTAACATAGAGAACACCAATATTTTTACATAGAAAACCAAATTGGGAAAAACCACGAAGAAGATAATTCTCATAAAATGTAAAACCCCTGTTAAGGGGACATAGGTATGGTGATTTTTACAAAGGCTCACTGTAAGTACTGCTCACTGCAGGAAGGGCACTATCGATACACCAAGGCTCACTTTCCATACACCAAGGCTCACTATCGATACACTAAGAATTACTACCAATAAGGATCATTGCAAAATAATAAGGCTCACAACTAGAAAATATGAAAAGAGATACAATACACCACTGAGATCAATACATTGCTACACACCGACCTCCTGCAAATAGATTCACAATCACTTCACATATCACCATGCATGAGTCTTATCAGATATAGATATTGATATAGATACAAACACTAATCCACTGATGCATAGGCACTTGGAAAGGTGGACCAAATCACCCAAACTGGTCACACAATTCACACGTCCCTTCCTACACATGGGAACAATCAACAACTAGACCTTCAAAACAAGGATTTGGTCTTTAACAAGTCCTTTTGATCCAACAAGGTACTTGAATCATTCATGGGACATGAAATTTTTGCAACGAATTTATCATTCTCAAGAGACTTCAAACAACTCATCAACTCTTTGGCTATAGACCCAACTCACCAACTAACAAGTTTGTTCTTAAAAGGAATCTTTGTACTATTCCTTGATCCAAGAGGGTTTAGAAACTTTGACACTACAAAGGTTGTGTAGGCACAAGATGAAATTTTTTTCCACACTAGGGGACTAAAACAACTTCATACCAACCACTAAACCAAACCCATCAATCTCCTTTGTAGAATTTTCTTTGTAATTGTATCCTAATCCTTGTAGTCCTATCTAGCGAGCATTTTGACCACAACTCTCAAATTGTTGACCATGGGAAAAAATGACACTAAGACTTAATACCAATAAGGATCATTGCAAAATAATAAGGCTCACAACTAGAAAATATGAAAAGAGATACAATACACCACTGAGATCAATACATTGCTACACACCGATCTCCTGCAAATAGATTCACAATCACTTCACATATCACCATGCATGAGTCTTATCAGATACGGATATTGATATAGATACAAACACTAATCCAATGATGCATAGGCACTTGAAAAGGTGGACCAAATCACCCAAAATTGGTCACACAACTCACACATCCCTTCTTACACATGGGAACAATCAACAACTAGACCTTCAAAACAAGGATTTGGTCTTTAACAAGTCCTTTTGATCCAACAAGGTACTTGAATCATCCATGGGATAGGAAATGTTCACAACGAATTTATCATTCTCAAGAGACTTCAAACAACTCATCAACTCTTTCGTTGCAGACCCAACTCACCAACTAACAAGTTTGTTCTTAAAAGGAATCTTTGCACTATTCGTTGATCCAAGAGGGTTTAGAAACTTCAACACTACAAAAGTTGTGTAGGCATAAGATGAAATTTTTTTCCACACTAGGGGACTAAAACAACTTCATACCAACCACTAAACCAAACCCATCAATCTCTTTTGTAGAATTTTCTTTGTAATTGCATCCTAATCCTTATAGCCCTATCTAGCGAGTATTTTGACCACAACTCTCAAATTGTTGACCATGGGAAAAAATGACACTAAGACTTACTACCAATAAGGATCATTGCAAAATAATAAGGCTCACAGCTAGAAAATATGAAAAGAGATACAATACACCACTGAGATCAATACATTGCTACACACCTATCTCCTACAAATAGATTCACAATCACTTCGTATATCACCATGCATGAGTCTTATCGGATACAGATATTGATATAGATACAAACACTAATCAATTGATGCATAGGCACTTGGAAAGGTGGACCAAATCACCCAAACTTGGTCACAAAATTCACACATCCCTTCCTACACATGGGAACAATCAACAACTAGACCTTCAAAACAAGGATTTGGTCTTTAACAAGTGCTTTTGATCCAACAAGGTACTTGACTCATTCACGGGAAAGGAAATGTTTGCAACGAATTTATCATTCTCAAGAGACTTCAAACAACTCATCAACTCTTTGGCTATAGACCCAACTCACCAACTAACAAGTTTGTTCTTAAAAGGAATCTTTGCACTATTCCTTGATCCAAGACAGTTTAGAAACTTCAACACTACAAAGGTTGTGTAGGCACAAGATGAAATTTTTTTCCACACTAGGGGACTAAAACAACTTCATACCAACCACTAAACCAAACCCATCAATCTCTTTTGTAGAATTTTCTTTGTAATTGTATTCTAATCCTTGTAGCCCTATCTAGCGAGTATTTTGACCACAACTCTCAAATTGTTGACCATGGAAAAATGTCCATTTCAGATACCCTTTTTGGAGACACAAAACATACATCAAAGTCAGTTTGAGATCTTTTGGGCAAATAGGAATAAAGTCACTAAACATAGTGACCTAATAGGGTTATTAAGCCACCTGTACCAAAACAACTCATCAATTTGATCAACCTACACAACCAACACAAGTAACAGCTCTAATTCATCCCATTGACACATAATCCATGATTAATCAGTGCCTAAACCTCTAAAATTTCTCTACAACTCCCTTTGCATTCAAACCTTCACAATTTGGTCTACCACATAGAGATGTTAGACTCTAAAACACTTCATTTCGCATTGTGATCATGTTTGGTTTCTCTGAATCCTTCAAAACCTTAAAGATAACCCCAAACCCTTCTATTTCACTCAGAATTAGAATTTTTCAACAATGGAATGTAAGATTAAGGGTATTTTTTTACCAAACCCTAACCAATTAGGATTTCAAACTAGTTTGATCCAAAATTGTTATATCTTGCTCAAACCTTAATGTATTTACACCAAACCAATTCCATATGAATTTTAATTCACTACTCTACCACAACATGTGCAATTCAGGTCAACATCAATCCATACAACCAAGCTGATTGTAAGAAAACTATGGAATTCAATGAAAATTCAGAGAAGTTGTTATTGATAGCATTCAAAATCACATTAGTCTCTCATGCCTTGACGCAAGAGGCATAAATAAATAATTTACAACTTCAGCAACTGGTCCCAACCAATTTTTGAACCAATTGACCGTTGGGGGGAAAAGTTATCAAAATGTTGCAAAAGTTGCTCGAGCAACTTTTGCAATTTTGCATTTTTTTGCAATTCAACCTCAAATGACCTCTTATGCTTATACAACTTTTCCAATAGGCTAAATATGACTTACAGACATGAAAATTGTCAATCCCACTCCAATTCAACACATTTGGAGGTTTTGACCAAAGTTTACCTACGTGGTCCTTATTGCTACATCTAAACAACTTGATACTTTATGCCTTACAAAATGACTCAAAATATTACATAAATGGTCCATAGGACCTTATTAAAATCATAGATATCATTAGATGATCAAATCTTCAATAGGTCTCTTGGACCGATGGATGCTCCCGTACCATCCAAATACCAATCCCAATATATAAACAACTGAACTCCTTGCCCTTATTTATATGACATGACGAGATTCACCAGACCAGCCAGCCAATTTGAAATAGGTTGCACCAAGACATTCCTACTGTGGTGAGGAATGAAATGAGGACCACTTCGAACATTAAAACACACCTCGCTCAAGCCAACATGCCACACCATCTCCAAAGCACTCGGTTCCAACAGATATAATCATCATGTTACAATACATAGCTGGATCCGATATATACAAGGGATATGCATCAAAATAGGAACGATCCAATCAACCATATGTTTCATTCAGCAAAGAGTGACAACCTCAACCAAAACATACAAACTATCAGTGCACATCAACCGATATGCCAAACTAGTCAATTACACAACAACTGATATACTATGAGGTTGGAATAAAGATACGTTGACATCAATGAAAATACTAATGAAAACAACATAGATCACATCAATCTCATAATCTGATAGAGTTATAGTTCCTTTTCCAAATATATTGGTTATAGCATTTCTCCAAAATTCACAGTTCCTCCATCTATATTTTTAAACTTGAGTAATTTACTTTTGTCACCATTCATGTTTCATTAACAACCACTATCCACATATCATTATTCTCCATAATCTTGGGAATGCAAGGAATTTGTATCATCATGAACCTTTCTTTTCTATCTTCTTTTTTTTTCTCCATACCTTTGAATTCTTCTCCTTTTGTGCCACAAGAGTTTCTTTCCTTTCATCTTTCTCTAGGAGATCTGCAAAGACAGTTCTTAAAAAACTTGTTGTGTGCCAAAAAAGGTTTCATATGTAGCATTCAAAATTGTCAAATAATTTCCTATTATCAACCTTGGTGAAATTCTTAATCTTGTTCCTACTAGAATTCCTTATATGAGTTCTATATTGTATTTCTTTTTAACCAAACTGATAGCATCTCACACAATAACCAAGGAAGGGATGATGGTACTTATCATGTGAACTTTTCTTTATGGTATGGATGTCTTAAAGGTGTTTTTCTTGTTACTTTGGTGTGTGCTTAGTTTTAGTGCAACATGATTTTTCCTGGATTAGCTACATTCTTTTTTGATAGAACTTTTGAATGCATCAACATAACTACTTGTCTTTTCTTTGTTAGTCTCTCTTAATGACACTCTGGGTTCTTCTTCCTTTGCCTTCTTTTCTTCATAACCTAGTCTTTTTTTGTTTGATGATGGTTTTTGGATATTAATAATATCTCCTAGAATTTTGGAGCTTTTCTCAAACTTGAGATTTGTTTCATCTTGATTTTTTTTTCTCTGATTCATTCCTTAGAGAAACTATTTTAGATTCTAATTATTTTATTTCTTCCCTCACCAATAGTTATGATCTAATTTCCTCTATTTTATTTTCTTTCTCTATTTGAACTTTCAAATTGATGATTGATTCTTCAAGAGATTTTCTCTTTTAGCACCCGTCTTGAAATAGGGATTTAGAATTTAAATTCTTCTTTCTAAGTCTTTTAATTACATATATGACATAATAAATCTCCTCTTCAAAGCCATCTTCCTCATCATCTTAAAGATTAGAGTTGATATTTTCATCCTCATGTGGGAGATTGATTTCTTTGTCATTATTTTCTATGGTATTCTCTTCAGTTTCAAATGCTATGAATATCATTTCCTCTTCATAATTATCCCAATCACTTTTGTCAAATGAAGTATTTTCTCTCTATGCATCAAGGATCTTTTTTTAGTTATAAGTATTCTTGTTAAATTTGTGACTAGATTTTCTTTCCTTTTAAGGTTCTTCTTCTTTGTTGCTATTACTTTCTATTAAATATGGGCAATTTGTTATGAAGTGTCCAAATTTGCCACAATCAAAGCATTTGAATGACAATTTTCCTTTGTTTTTTCTTCTTAACTTTTGAACAAAGAGATCTTCCTCTTTATCTGTTTCTTCCTCTAAGCTTTTATATGACATGGAATTTTTATCTTTCAATCTCCTTGTTATTTTGAAGGTTGATTCTCCTTTATATGTGTGTCCTTTTTTGGTCCTCATTTTTTATGTTGTAGGGCTTCCATGTATCTCATCCATGGATAATTTTTCCAAGTCCTTCATTTCTTCTATTGTGGTAGGTGGCTGCTAGAGAGAGGCAGAACAAAAAATTTCTCCAGAGTGTGCATAAACAAAGGAGGGAACAACTATCGTGGTCCTTGATGTTTTTGTTAATTGTATTTTCTCTTTGATGAATAATACATTAGTTAGCTGCTTCTTTTCATTTAGGCTAACTATCAATATGGTTAAAAAGTGGGTCTCTCAGAGATGAAAACTTAAGGGAAGTGTTACAACTAGTGCAATGTCTAGTACTTTGTTTCTTTTCAAATTTATGGCAATGGAAGATCTGATTACTGTTTTGTCAAGATCATGGACCTGTGGGAAACACATCTCCCTTTGTAGATGGAAGTTGGGCTTTGATCATGTTGTGAATCTTATCCAAATAGCTCCTTTATGGGTTTGAATGCCAAGACTCCCACTCGAATTTGGGGATGAACATATTTTTGTTGGATTGGCAACATGATTGGCAACTATGTCTCCACAGACAAAGTAACTAAGACGAAGTCCAGGTTAGTTTTTGTTCATTTCTATGTTAATGTGGTTGTTAATAAACCTCTCCCCAATTTTAATACTCTACAGTCCAAAGTGGGAAGTGGAAACAAGCCTTAGTATATGAAAATGTCATGATCTTGTATAAACAATACAACAAATCAGGCCATGTTATCTCTAATTGTAAAGCTCTTAAAAAGGAAAAAAATAATCTAAAGGGTATCTCTACTTCCCCACTTCAAATCATTGTGCCCCCAAATGTGGGGGACTCTAACTCATACATTAATGAATACCCCTTCACGGATGGGTTGTTGAAATTATTGGAAACTCCTAAGAAATTTGATTAGGGTAAGGAAAAAATTACTTTGGACCAAACTTTTGTGTTGGAGGAAGCATAAATACCCCCTTTTGTTAATGTCTTATCTTAGCTAGGAGAGACTCTTGCCCCTCCTAGTGAAAATGGTATTGATACTTTGTATAAGAAACTTCTCACACCCCCTCTATAAATAGAACCTTCTCATCATTGGGCACATCAACTAACACCCTAATGGGTTGATGATTGGTGGATGGTTCATAAAAGAAAAAATAAAAATAAGAAGGTTGATGTTGGGGCTGACACCAAGGTTGGTCGACCATCGCAGCAAGTCATGAGGCAAAGATAAGTTATAAGGGAAATCACTAATGAAAGGAAGAGGACCCTAGAATCTGCAACCGAGACTAAGAAATGAAGTTCCTCTAATGGAGCATGAGGGGATTGAATGGCCCCCCAAATTTTTTTTCCCTAAAGAACTATATTCTAGAAAATGGTATTAATGTTCTTCTTAAAGAAATAAAGATGATAAAGTCCTCCTTCAGTAATCTTGCAAGGTTTTTGTGGTAGGGATCTCATTTTTGCATGACTTTTTCTAATGGTGCTTCTAGAGCTATATCCACCATGGAATCTATAGAAGATTGATGGGGAACTAATCTCCTCTAATTAGAATTTTTTGATTACCAAATTTTCTTCAAATGGTCACACTTGGTTTATTGATAATGTTAATGCACCTAACTCTCGCACTGGTAGTAAAGGGGTTTGGGATGAAATCTCCTCCTTTATTCATCAACTCAACACCTAATATTGGCTCCTTGTTGGCTATTTCAACTCATTGCTTTTCCCCTCAGAAGAGATGGGTGGTTTGGAGGACTATACCAATAGTATGTTTGACTTATCAAACTTCATTAATGTTGTTGGTTTTGTTGACGTTGATTTAACAGGGAAAAGATTCACTTGGTCAAGCCATAGTAAACTCACAGATCTCATTCAAGTCAGGTTTGAAAAATTATGTTGTTCTACTAACTTGGACATAGGGTTCAACTCAATATTAACCACTCTTCCTTCTATTGTGTATAATCATAACCCTACTATTTTGGAATGGAAAAATATGTTTCAGAGGGGACATAGACCTTTTTGTGGATACCCACCCAAAATTTTATGCTTGCATTAAGAAATGGAAGGATCACCTATGTTGGGAACTCTAATGTATTGTGTGGTGCAAAAATGGAACATTGTCAAAATGTATGTGAAGGGTTGGAACAAATTTACATTTGGGGGATTTTTTTAGAAGAAAAAATAAATCTATATAAATTTGACCTCAATTAAAGAATAGATGGCTAGTGGTGACCTTTTAATGACAACTCATGAAGAAGAGGAAGTCTTAAGATCCAATTGGAAAGGAATCCTATATAGGAAGGAAATTTTTTGGAAGTAGAGGTCCAAAATTCTATTGTTGAAAGAAGCGGACCGAAACTCGGCCTTATTTCACCACTCAAATAGCACGCACACACAAGAAGAGGAATACCATTTTTAGCACTAGAAATGAAAACAATGAGTTCATTACGAAGAATGCTAAATTGGGACTCTTGGCATCAGATTACTTCTACAAAGTCTCAAGAGAAGATAGTTGTGTAGCTGATAGGATTTTAGAAGCCCAATTGTTTGAATACCTCCCAAAAGTTGTTAATGCAGCTAACAATGCACATTTTTTGGCCTTAGCTGCATCAGAATAAGTTAGGAATGTTACCTTCTCTATGGGTACTTTCAAATCCCCAAGCCTGCATGGTTTCCCTTTGACCTTTTTAAAGGATTTTTAGGAGATTATTGGCCTGAACGTAATTTTATCTATTATAGGATTTTTTAGAATATGAAAGCTTCTCAAAGAACTAAATAAATCTTTCATTGCATTAATCCCTAATATTTAGGATCCTCTTTCTCTTCATGACTTCAGGCTGATAAGGTTATGTAATATGATTTACAAAATATTTTCTAATGTCTTGGTGAACATGATCAAACCTATACTGGACAACCTCATTAATTGTAACCAAAAATGTTTTGTCCCTTGAAGACAAATCCTTGATGTTGTCATTTCTACCCATGAATTCTTCCACTCAATGGAGAAATGTCAATAGTCAAGTATGGCGTTTAAGATGGAAATCTCGAAAGAATATGACAGGGTAAAATGAGACTTTTTCTTCAGAGTTCTTGAAAGGTTTCATTTTGACAACAAAGTGATTGCCCTGTTCAAGGAATCTGTAACCACTATCTATTATTTTTTTCTGGTCAATGGTGTACCTTGGGTTTTTTTGGTGTCACTAGAGGTGTTAGACAAGGGGATCCTCTATCCCCATACCTATTTATTATGTTGGTGGAATTCTTAGGGCATACATTTCTTTATATGATAAATGAGGGAAAACTCCTTCGGGTGTGTCCTACTTCCACCCTGCCCCCTATTGTTCTACAATAGTTTTTTGACAACAACATCTTGTTTGGTACTTGAAGCTAGAACTTGGAAACTCATCCTTAGCCAATATGCCTTTGTGTCAGAATAAACTACCAACGTTGTTAAAACAAAAATTTATTTTAACACCTTTTACAATCTCCTGAACAAAATTAGGAATATTCTTGGCTGCCAATGTGCAAATCTCCCCGATACATATCTTGGGTTGTTTCTTACAATTAAGTAGGTCTCCAACACCTTTTGGAACTCCATACTTGAGAGAACTCAACATAAATTGGTTGGCGGGAAAGGTAAAATTTTGAGTAGTGCTAGTAAATTATAACTACTAAAGACTTCTCTGTAAGGGATCCCTATTTATTTGATCTCATTTGTATCTCTAATTCAATGGCTGAAAATCTTGAGAGAATTCAGAGAAATTTCTAATGGTCATGTATGGGGGAATAGAAGCAGATGTTACTGATCAGTTAGGACTCTAATTTCTAGCCAAAAATTAAGGGAGGATTGGGTATCAAAAACTCTCCCACCTTAATAAATCTTTTCTCACAAAATTTGGATGGAGTCTTACCCAACACAAAGCCACTTGGTGTGACATCATATCAACAAAATACCTGAACAAGGAAAGGGTTTACCACATTCTCACTATACAAGGGCTCCCTAGCAGGTCCAAAATATGGAGCACCTTTCTTAAATGTAGGAATGTTCTTCAATTGGGATTCAAATGGCAGATGGGTGATAGACAAAGGATTTATTTTTGGGATGATACTTGGATGAATGGCATAGCCCTATCCTCTCAACCAAATTTTCATGATCTCTGTGAAGTTACAAAATGCTTCTTTGGTGTTTGGGTTATCGACTATATTGATAATTCCAAATCCTAGAAAACATCCCACTTTGTTATTAGGATTTAAAGAAAATGATCCCTCTTACCTTGGATTATCAAGAGAGACTCAAGGAGAAGAGGATCCTGATGTTCTCTAGAGATGATAGGTTTTTCTAGAGAAGGATTGCCAATGGAAAGTTCACAGTGAAATTTTCCTATCTTTTGGTTCTACATGAGGGTAATTATGGAAAATTGTGGAAAAGAGTTTGGAACTCCCAACTTATCCCTAAGGTTAACTTTTGTTGGTGGACGGTCATGCAAATTTTTTTTTTTACATAGGACAACCTAAATAAGCATGGATTTCAACTACCAAACTTATGTGTCCTCTATAAACACAATGAGGAATCTATTGATCATCTGTTTATACATTATCCTTTTACACGTGGCCTATAGCAAAAAGTTCTGCAATTGTTCCAAATTAACAAGGTCATGAAAAGAGATTTCCAACAACTTACCTTTAACTAGGAGGGGAATTCTTTCAATCCCCTTATTATACAACTCTAGCAGAAAACTCCTTTGCACTTGTGCTAGGAAATTTGGAAGGAAATAAATAATAGAATCTTCAGGGACGGGGAATGCCCCATCGATGTTTTTTGCATTTTCCAAAAATTCTTGTTAGATAACTTGACTATTACTACATGGCCTTTCCTACCTCTCCCTCCCTCTCACCCAGATCACCAAATTCCAAAGAATCAAAGATTCCCATTTTCTTATGGGAAGTTTGAATTTTATAAAAAACTAAAAAGGAAGAACACAAGATGGAATCCCCTATGCCTGGCTAGTTCAAGCTCAACTTTTATGGAACTGCAAAATACTCTCACGGGATGGGCGTTGCTAGAGGGGTCATAAGAAAAAAACAACAGGATTCTAAAGACAACATATAGTAGAGAACTACCAAAGAACAAAAACAATCAAGCCAAAGATCCTCCTTTGGGGAATCAAAGTAGCACATTCTATTGGGATTCAAACCCTTGTAGTTGAAGGGGATCCCCAGCTCGTTATTGATGTTGTTAAAGGATGATCCAAGGCCACTTGGCCAGTTGAGGGAATTATGGGAGATGTTCATAGGCTTTTGTTGGCCTTTGAATCCTTTGTTATTGATTTAGTCAAGGATGGAGAAACCTTAAAATATTAGTCTGATCCTTGTATCCAATACAACACATAAAAACAACAAGCCAACAACAAGCCAAGATGGATAGAATGAGAGATCAACCTTCTATTACTCTCAGAAAATCATTAACAATAGATCTACAATATGCAGTCTCATATGCCAAGCATACATACCTGATTAGGATCACAAAAACTCTTACAAACCCTATCCAAATAACGCCAAATAATCTTATGAAAATAAATTCTCCCTTAGGAAAAAGTCCATAAGCTTATAAAGAAATAACAACAATAGGTCGGCCTATAAAAGATCACATTTCCCAACAATTGAGAAAATGTGTTAGAGAAAATAGGTCGGGACCCAATTCATATGGAACAAACTCCAATGAAATAAATAAGAGATGAAATCATAGAAATCATTTGGTCTCAAACGTATCACTGAACTGGACCGATCGCACACGGAGATTCCAATGGGTAGATCAAAAAATGTTCGGGAAACACAGTGACTGACCGAGAAAATGAAAAACAGGAAAGTCATTCAAAGAATCTACAATATCTCACGTGTGATGAATCCAAATGAGGTGCGACCATAGGATAAGATCCAGGATGAATGCAAGAACATATTGTCATGACCACAACCAAAAAGAACAATCATAGATCGACTGCCACCCAAAACACTAAAAATTTCCCAATTGGAATAGAACATAAAACAAACTAAAGGAAAAAATTTTGGTTGATGCAAGATTGCTAAGATCCCAAGATGCTCCTATATTAGACACTCGGGGTACTTGAAAGGTGATCCTCTCACTTTCCTAGGGTCAAAGGAAAACCATAGTGGTCAACCTCGGCCTGAGAGATCTGTGAAGAATCCTCCACTAGTTTGTCCTTCCATTTCACAAGGTATTCCATATACTACTTACCTCTTGTACTTCGACCAACTCTACTATCCAAAATATTGTCTATATGATCTATCTTCTTCTTAGGATATTATTGTCCAACATCTTATTCCCCACTGCTACTACAATCTGATTCATGATAAGTATACAGTACAAACTCCCTAGATAACAAGTAATGTCTCCACTTCTTCAAATATTGGATTATAGCATAGAATTAATTATTGTACACTATATACCTTCTCTTAGTATCATTCAACTTCTCACTGAAATAAGCAATAGATCTTCCTTCTTGAGTTAAGACAACTCCAATTGCATTTCCACTAGAATCATAGTCTACTTGAAATACCTTGTTGAAATCAGGTAAAGATAATACCAGTTGTTTTTTCACCTTCTATTTCAACAATGTAAATCTCCTTTGTGGTCATGTGTCCATTTGAACTCATTTTTATCTCCTCTCATATTTTCAATCGTCGCTCCACAGATTGAACTAAAGTTCCTTATGAACTTCCGATAGAAACTTTCCAACCCATGAAATGATCTTACCTCTCCAACATTCTCTGGTGTAGGCCACTCAACAATGAATTTCAATTTCTCAGGATCCATCTTCAATCCTTCAACAGATATTATGAATCTCAAGTATACTAATTCCTCTTTCATGAAAGTACACTTCTCTATGTTTATCAACAACTTCTCTTCCCTTAACCTCTGCAGTACTTGTTTAACATGCATCAAATGTTCCTCTTTTGTCTTACTAAAAAATCAAGATATCACCCAAATACACAATGAAAAACATACCCAAGAATCTCTTTAGGACTTCATTTATCAATCTCATGAAATTACTAGGTGTATTAGACAATCGAAAAGGCATTACCAACCACTCATAAAATCCTTCATTTGTCTTAAATCCTTCTCTGATTCTAATATGATGATACCCACTCTTCAATTATATCTTGGTGAAATACTTAGCTCCACTCAAACAATCCATCAAAGAATCCATCCTTGTGAAAGGAAACCAATACTTAATTGTAATCTGATTGATAACTCTTGAATTTGTACACATTCTCCATTGTCCATCCTTATTAGGTACTAATTCTACAAGCACTGCATATGGACTCAAAATTTATTCGATCAACCCTCTCTGCGAAAAATTGCCTATGGAGTTATTTATTCTCTATCGGTGTCATCCTATATGCTTCTTTATTAGGCAAACTAACCCCTGGTATTAAATCCATGCAATGACTAATACTCCTAACCGGTGGTAATCCATCAGGTACATTAGTCAATATGATATCAGCATACTCATTAAACAACCCAGTGATTTCTCTAGGATGATCTTCTACCAAAAAATTCTCCTTAGACTCCTTAGGTACTAAAGAAAAAAACACATTATTATGCTTCATGTCATCGAAAAAATTCTTTGCATCCACTAGACAAATTCTTGCACTAGTACATACTTCACTCTTAAAAGGTTCCTCTAAAGGTAGCAATTTTGTTTTATCCCATTAGAAAAAATAGTATAAACATTCCTTCTACCATCAGGTATAGCTTGTCTATTATACTACTATGGTTCACCCAACAAGACATGAAACACATCCATTCGCATAATATCAGACAAAACCTCATCATAATACTTCCCAATCTTGAATTTAACTAGGCATTGTTCACTTACCAGTACCTTGTGTTCATATTGTATTCATGCAATATGATAGGGTTTAGGATGTTTCATCCTCTGTAGCTTCAGTTTGTCAACCAACTCCTCTAAATAAAGATTATCTAAACTTCGACTGTCTATGACAACATTACACACCTTGTTTTGCACCTTAAAGCTTATTCTGAACAGATTCTTCCTCTATATAGACTCCTCTTTTTTTCGTGATATAGGATTCTCCTAGTCATCAGGGTTGTACCTTCCTCTACTTGATTCTTGTTCACTTAACCGGTGGAATCTTCATCAAAAAATGGTGTTCTCCTACTGCTCTCTACCTTCCTCTTAGAGTTACCTTTCTTGCATTGAAAGGCTTTGTGTCCTGCTTCATCACATTTGAAACAAATGCCACTAAATTTCCTCTTTTCACCACTACCTTGCCCTTCATTCTGATAGGAACTTTGGTCATTTCTCCTATACCGATCATTGTCCTTAATTTCTAATTCACTTTTTCCCTGATCAAAAGAAGATCTACATCTACCTCTTTAAAATCTTACTCCTCTGCCTCTTTGTCTTTGCTCATACTTTCTATTCAGCGTCTCTTCAGCCTTCAAGGCCCACTTGTAAGCCTCTTCCACACTCCTAATCTGCAATAGACTGATTTCATCTTGTATGGACATCCTCAAACCATTAAGATATTGAGCAACTTGTTCATCCTCATCATCTATATGGCCCAATATTATGTTCAACTTGTAGAACTCTTCAGTATAACTCTTAACACTTAGGCCTCTTTGCTTCAAATTCTGCAACTTCCTAAACAAACTTACTTGGTAATCCTCAGTCAAAAACTTAGCCTTCAACTTATTCACCATCATATCCCAAGATTTGATCTTGTCTTTACCTCTTCTCTGCCTCTATCTCCAAATGTTCCCACCACAAGGATGCCTAACCTTTTAGCTTAGTACATGCATACTTTACCTTCCTCTCTTCATTATTTCCTTCAAGTTAAAAATACTTAGCCATCTTTGTGATCCACTCTATCAACTCATCAACATCTAGGTTGTCATGATAATCAGATGGGTTGAAATGAGGTCTCCTATTAATATTAGTCAAGGCTCTAAGGAACCTCTCCTCCTCATGATTCAACTCTTGTTGTGCACCATTGTTATCTCCTTCTACTAATGATACCTAATTTTATTCATCTCCTTCTTCATCACTTGCATCTTCAATATGTTGTCCTCTTCTCTGAGTAGTCTCTACTGCTTCCAATCTGGCATAAATTTATCTGAGCAAATCTAAGATTGTTGGATCTGCATTCCTAGCTCCACCTCTAGCATTGCTCCTGGCCATTTTCACAATCCTCAATAGTTGTAGGTCAGATCCTTTAACCCACCACTCCACAAGAAAACCCTAATTGTAAAACCCTGAAAAACCTTGCTCTGATACCACTCGGCTGTGATGCAGGAGCATTTTGGGATCTTGGCAATCTTGCATCAACCAAAAATATTTTCTTTTAGTTTCTTTGTTGTTCTGTTCTAGTTGGTAATTTTTGGTGTTTTACGTGGTTGACACTCCTATTTGGCTGATTATCTAATGCACTCATATGTGTTTTATCTAGACATCTTGGGGAACATTTGTCTATGTTCGCATCTTGTTTCATTTTCTTTTTGAAGAATATATCTTAAGATTGGTCTAGTCGTATTCTATTCTTTAGTTTACCAGTTGGTCTTGGTGTTTCCGATCAGTTTCCTGGTCTACTAGTTCGAATATCCATGTACAATCATGCCAGCTCATTATTACGATTGAGGCATACCTTATTGTATGACACGTCTCTTAATGCTTGCATTGGAGGTTGTTACTAATGGTTTTTGGGTACTGACCTATTTTTTGTAACACATTTTCTTCTTCTTGGAGCATGTGATCTTTTCTCGCCGACTTGTGGCTTGTGATCTTGTATATATTTGTAGACTTAGGGTCTTTAGAGGGAGATATTTTTGGGAGGTAGCTTTGAGAGGTTAGCATCTAGTATGGATCTCGGTTTTTGTAATTAGGCATGTGCTCCTTAGAATGTAACGTCACATGTTACAGGGCATGTAAGATGTAAATCTTGAGTTGATGATAATATGAAGGCATGTTTTTTGTTAATTTATGAGGTGTTTATGAACTGTTGTGGATTGTTTCCATTGTGCTAACTATTTTTTCATGGTTGGACTATTTCGATTGGGGAAAACATTTCAATGACTCCATTAGGTGGTATCAAAGAGAGTTGATCTTGCGGTGGCAGTAATTTGAGATCCTGGACTTGAGAAGTTCCTAAGGCGTTCCTTGTGAGGTGGCAGAGACTGGATTTGGATAGCATCAACAAAGGACATGTGTAAGAGTGGTTGGAAGGGATTACTATGAAAGTTTGAATTGTTTTTGTTGGTTGATGGCTAGTATGTGTTTATCAAAGAGTGTGATGGTTGATTATTTGTTCCCAAGCTCATGATCCCATGGAAGGCTTGTTGAGGGAAGCTAGAATGTAGATCTAACCTAAGAAAACAAAGGATTTGTGTGAGGATGGATCATAGGTAGTTGTTTTTGGTTTTGAAGCTTGGATTGGGTTGAGTTCTTTGAGACATCATGTTGGTGGATAGATTGTCGGTTCAATGCGGACTGAGAGCATGTTCAATAGATTATCGAGTAAGAGGCAATTGAGATCTTATAATCAGATCACCGAGAAGAGGAAGTTGCACCTTGTGAAGGGAGAGAGGTAGATGGATAGGATGAACCCTATAGTGTGAAGAGAATGTTTGAAGACCTTAGGGCTGATTTAAGGTATGATATTTGTAATGCTTTTGTTGGTTTGAGGAGGAATCCTAAACCTAAGAGTGAGTTTGAATAAGCTAGAGAGGAGACGAAGAGGTTGTGTTGGCATTTATCGGTCAAGAGGTTGATTGTTTGGCCTGTGAGAAGGATTATTCAAAGGAGGAGAGAGAAAGATAGGGTTTCTACTGAGAATTAGGATAAGCTTGATGAGGCATGTACACCAATGAGAGTTTTGACTATGATTGTAGAGGATAATGAGATAGTTGACGAATGTCTTGTTATTGAGGAGGACAATGAGATTGTTGATATTGAAGAGGTTGATGTTGTTGAAGTAAGAATTGAGATTCCTTTGGCTGAATATGATACTTTGATGGGGTGGTTGTTGAGTTTGATTGCACTAGGGGTGTTATTGTTGATGATATTAGTGAGTATGAGAAGGCTTGTGATAAGAATCTTAGTTGTGATTACATGCATGATGTTGATGGAGAGTTGTAGATTGATTTGTTTCAGTTATAGGTTGATTTTTTGCAGATACTACCTAGAGGGTCTGAGAGAGGAGACATGTGGTTCTTTGTTGATACTAATCAGATTTTTGTTGTGGAAGAGGGCGTTTTCTCTTGTGTTGCAGTGAAGGTTTGGAAAGAGGGACTATATTTCCTTGACAAAGATGAGATTTTGAGTATGATGATGGATATGTTGAGACTAAAGATGAAGACTGATATGAGGACAAAGTTGTTGATGATGATGAAGATGGATGAATGGCTGAAGGATAACAATGGTATATTCTATGATGTGCTTGAATACATTTTTGTTGATGGATTAATGACAAAGAGTGTTCAGATGTGTGATGAGTATAAGGATGAGTGGTTGAGGTTGATAAGTGGGTTTGTGAAGAAGAGTGCAGATCTTGTGGGGAGTTCTATGGCTGATCTGTTTGGTTCTTCCTGTGGATTTTTTGGCTGGTTTGATTTGGTGCAGACAATGTGGAGATAAAATCGAAGGAGGTAGAGAGTTTAGATGTGCAATCCTAAGGTTAAAATGAAGTCTTTTATCTAGTTGTAGATTTCTTCTACAACTGCAAAGTGAGAGGATCACTTTTTATTAACCTCGGGTGTTTGATGCAGGAGCATCTTGGATCTTGGCAATCTTGCATCAACCAAAAACATTTTCTTTTAGTTTCATTATTGTTATGTTCCAGTTGGGCAATTTTGGTGTTTTAGGTCGTGGTCACTCTAGTTGGCTCATTATCTGATGCAATCTGATGGGTTTTTTATAGACATCTTGGGGAATATTTGTCTATGACCACATTTTTTTTGTAGAAGATATCTTAAGATTGGTATGGTTATATTTTGTTCTTTATTTTACCAGTTGGTCTTGATGTTTCTGATCAGTTTCTTGATCTACTATTTGTAATCTCTATGTGCGATCATGCTAGCTCATTATTACGGTTGAGGGCGACCTTATTGTACGATCTCATCTCTTAATGCTTTCATTGAAGGTTTTTTGCTAATGGTTTTGGGGTCCTGGCCCATGATGCAGTCATGGCAGGAGTTTCCCCAATGGAGACAATCCAACCATGCAACAAGACTCAAAACAATGCAAACAATCTACAACAGTTCATAAACAACTCAGAAATGAACACCAAACATTCCTTCATATTATCATCAACTCAATATTTACATCTTACATGTGCAACAACATGTCACGATATATTCTAAGGCACTAATTAGAGAAAACTAGATACATATTGGATGCTAACCTCTTGAAGCTACCTACCAAAAATCTCTCCTTCTAAAGACCCTAAGACTACAAATATATATACAAGATCACAAACCACAATTCGGCCAAAAAAGATGACATCCTTCAAGAAGAATAAAACATGTTATAACAAATAGGTTAGGACCCAAAAAAATTAGGAACAACCTCCAATACAAGCATTAAGAGATGTGATCATATAATAAGGTTGGCCTCAACCATAATAATGAGCTGGCACAATTGCACATGGAGATTCCAATCAATAGATCGAGAAACTGATCAGAAACACCAAGACCAACCAGTAAACTAAAGAACAGAATAAGACCAGAACAATCTTAAGATATCTTCTTCAAAATAGAATGAAACAAGATACGATCATAGACAAATGTTCCCCAAGATGTCTAGAACAAACCCATCAAATCACATCATATAATGAGCTAACTAGAGTGACCGCCACCTAAAACACCAAAAATTCCCAACAGGAACAAAACAACAAGTAAACTAAAAGGAAATATTTTTGGTTGATGCAAGGTTGCCAAGATCCCAAGATGCTCCTACATTAGACACGTGGGGTTAAGAAAAATTGAGCCTCTCACTTTGTAGAAGAAATCCATAATTGGATAAAATATTTCATTTTAACCTTAGGCTTGCACACCCAAACTCTCTGCCCCCTCTCATTCGATCTCCACAACATCTACACCAAATCAAACCAGCCAAAAAATTCACACGAAGCACCAAATAGATTAGCCACAAAGCCCCCCACATCTGCACTCCTCTTCACAAACCCAGTTATCAACCTCAACCACTAATATTCATACTGATCACACATCTGAACACTCTCTGTCATCAATCCATCACCAATAATGAATTCAAGAATCTACCACCCTTATCCTTCATCCATTCATCCATCTTCATCACCAGAAACAACTCTGTCCTCATATTAGTCTTCATCTTCACTCTCAACATATCCATCCTCACGCTCAAATGCTTATCTTTGGCAAGGAAATATAGTCCCTCTTTCCACACCTACATGGAAACACAAGAGACAACACCCTCTTCTAAAACAAGAATCTTATTAGTATCAGGAAAGAACCACATGTCTCCTCTCTCACACCCTGTAGGTAATCTCTACAATAAATCGGCCTCTTACTAAAACAAATCAGTCTGTAACTCTCCATCAACATCATGCATATAATCACAACTAAGAGTCTTATTATAAGCCCTCTCATACTTACTAATCTCATCAATAGTAACACCCCCTACTGCAATTAAACTCAACAATCATGTGATCAAAGTTATCAGATTCAACCAAAGGAATCTCAATTACAACTTCAACAACATCAACCTCTTCAATATCAGAAATCTAATTATCATCATCAATAACAAGACATTCATCAACTATCTCATTAGATCCAAGTAACAAATTATGAAATTCACCCATAACTATATCTACCTTATGCTCTGCAATCTCAGTCAAAACTCTCATCGGTGTACATACATCATCAAGCTTATCCTCCTTCTCGGTAGTAACCCTAACTTGCTTTCTCCTCCTTTGAACAATCATTCTCATAGGCCAAATGATCCACCTCTTGACTGGTAAATGCCAAATCAACCTCTTTATCTCCTCACTAGCTTCTTCAAACTCACTCTCAGGTTCAAGATTCCTCCTCAAACCAACCAAAGCATTACAAATCTCAGAGCTCAACACAACCCTAACGTCTTCAAACATTTTCCTCACACTTCTAGGGTTCATCCTATCCAACAACCTCTCTCCCTTCACAAGGTGCACCTGTCTCTTCTGGGTGATCTGATTGTAGGATCTCAATTTCCTCTCACTCAACAATCTATTGAATATGCTCTCAGGTTACCTTGAACCAGCAATATGTCTACCAACAGGATGTCTCAAGGAACTCAACCCACTCAAAGCTTCACAATAAAAAATAACTACTCTTTGATCTATCCTCACACAAATCCTCTATTGTCTTAGGCCAGATCTACATTTTGTCATTCCTCAACAAGCCTTCCATAGGATCACAAGCTCAGGAACAAACAATCAACCATCACACACTCCAATAAACTCATACTAGCCATCAACCAGTAACATAAACTCAACCTTTTGCAACAATCCATTTTAACTAGTCTTACACAAGTCCTTCATTGATGCGAGCCATATCCAATCTATGCCACCTCACATGCAACACCCCAGGAACTTCCCAAGTCTAGTATCTCAGATCACTATCACAAGAAGATTCAAAGTCGCTCTGATACCACTTCATGCAGTCATGGAAGGAGTTTCCCCAATAGAGAAAGACCAACCATACAAAAGGATTCAACACAAAGGAAAGAATCCACAACAGTTCATAAACAACTCCTAAGTGAACAAAAAAATGCCTTCATATTATCATGAACTCAAGATTTACATCTTACATGCCCAAAAAAATGTCAGGTTACATTCTAAGGCACACATGCCTAATTACAGAAAACCATATCCATATTGCATGCTAACCTCTCAAAGCTAGCTACTGAAAAACTCTCCCTCTAAAGACCCTAAGCCTACAAATATATATAATATCACAAGACATAAGTCATCTAGAAAAGATCACATCCTCCGAGAAGAAGAAAACGTGTTACAAAAAATAGGCCAGGACCCAAAACCATTAGGAAAAACCTCCAATGCAATCATTAAGATATGTGATCATAAAATAAGGTCGGCCTCAACCATAATGATGAGCTAGCATGATTGCACACAAAGATTCCAACCGATAGATCAGGAAACTGATCAGAAACACCATGACCTACTGGTAAAGTGAATAACATAATAGGACCAGACCAATCTTAAGATATCTTCTTCAAAATAGAATGAAACAAGATACGATCATAGATAAATGTTCCCCAAGATGTCTAGAAATAACCCATCAGAACGCATCAGATAATGAGCCAACTAGAGTGACCGCCACCCACTTGATGTAGTCAAGGATGGAGAAAACTCAAAAGATCAGTCTAATCCTTGCAACCAAGACAACACAACAAAAAAAACAAGCCAACAACAAGCCAAGATGGATAGAATTAGAGATCAACCTTCTATAATTCTCAAAAAATCATTTACAATAGATGTGCAACATGCAGTCTCACATGCCAAGCATACATGCTTGATTACGATTAGATTGTTAATTTTATGATCGTAATAGAGAAAATCTTACAATGATAAATGTGTTGATGCTGTATATATATATTCTTACTGATTATGTATATATATATTATATATATAATAATACTGATTATTAGTATGCTGCTGAGAGAAGACAATGCCACTGTAATTGATTGTCTTTCACAACCCATACTGTTTATTATTAATATATAAATGATGAGACACGACTGTGTAGAGTCATGACTCTACGTGGCTAAAGCCATGTCGAGCCATGCCTCTACACAACCGTGTAGGATGATGCTGTTTTGAAAGAGTGTGGATGATA
>MU225022.1:473513-495014 GCA_018584345.1 Thuja plicata | reverse complement strand
ACATTAACAATGTGTTACGATAACCATTAACTAATGGTTATCATATATGGTAGTGGCTGTGTTTATAATGAAACCCGATAACACTTAATCGGTTGAATAAACATCGACTGTTATAAACAACGATTACTAATTGCATTATAGTTTAATATTAATATATATAAAATATATGTTTATATTAATCAATTCGATGCTATAATTTAACATAGAAAACCTCTTACAAAACCTAGCCAAATAACTCCAAATAGTCTTATTAAAATCACTTATCCCTTAGGAACAAGTGCATAAGCTTATAAAACAATCACAACAACATATCAGCCCAAAAAAGATCACATTTCCAAATAATTGAGAAAATGTGTTATAAAAAATAGGTCGGGACCCAAATCATCTGGAACAACCTCCAAGGGAATAAATAAGAGATGCGATCATAGAATAAATTTGGCCTCTAACATATCACTAAGTTGGCACGATCACACACAGTGATTCCAACCGGTAGATTAAACACAATTACTGACCAGGAAAATGAAAAATAGGATTTTCATTCAAAGAATCTGCAATATCTCATGCACGATGAATCCAAATGAGGTGCAATAATAGGATAAGATCCAAGACAAATCCAAGAACATACTGTCATGACCGCAACCAAAAATAACAATCAAAGATCAACCACCACCCAAAACACCCAAAAAATGCCCAACTGGAATAGAACAGAAAAAAACTAAAGAATTTTTTTTCTGGTTGATGCAAGATTGCTAAGATCCCAAGATGCTCCTGCATTAGACACCCAGGGTATTTGAAAAGTGAGCTTCTCACTTTTATAGGGCCAAAGGAAAACCATAGTGGTCAACCTCAGCCTGAGAAATCCATGAAGAGTTCTCCACTGGTGTGTCCTTCCATTTGACAAGATATTCCATATATTTCTTACCTCTTGTACTTTGACCAACTCTACTATCCAAAATCTTCTCTATTACATTCTTAGGTAAGATCACATTCTTAGGTCAGATCTATATTTTTTTATACTTTAACAAGTCTTCCATAGGATCATGAGCTCAGGAGAAAACAATCAACCATCACACACTATGATAAACTGATACTAGCCATCAACCAACAACAATAATTCAACCTTCTGCAACAATCCCTTCCAACCACTCTTACACAATTCCTTCATTGATGCGAGCCAGATCTAGTCTCTGCCACCTGACAAGAAACACCCTAGGAATTTTGCAAGTCCAATATCTCAGATCACTGCTATCACAAGATCAAAACTCACTCTGACACCACCTGATGCAGTCATGGTAGGATTTTCCCCAATGGAGATAGTCCAACCATGTAGCAAGAGTCAACACAATGGAAACAATCCATGTCACTTCATAATCAACTCAGAAATGAACAACAAACATGCCTTCATATTATCATCAGCTAGAGATTTACATCTTACATGCCCAACAACATGACAGGTTACATTCTAAGGCACACATACCTAATTACAAAAAACTAGATCCATACTGGATGCTAACCTCTCGAAGCTACCTATCAAAAATATCTACTCGTAAAGACCGTAAGACTACAAATATATACAAAATCGCAAGCCACAAGTCAGCCATAAAAGATCACATCCTCCAAGAAGAAGAAAACATGTTAAAACAAATAGGTCATGACCAAAAACCATTAGGAACAACCTCAAATGCAAGCATTAAGATATGTGATCATACAATAAGGTCGACCTTAGCTGTAATAATGAGCTGGAGTAAGAGTACACTCCTCCACACTCTTAGACCATCACCTAATTTTTGTTGATATTCAAAAACTCAATCAGGATAATCAAACCCATTGTAAACCCAATAGTTTCCTTCTAATTATTGACCTAAAGGATGAATTTGTTGCAATGCAATTCTTATTCTTAGGCATATCAATGAATGTATTATCAATTACAAATATTCTATTGAAAGGTAGAATACTAATGTCAATAGTTGGAAGGTCCTTCTGCAAATCATAGGAAAAAAGAAAGCTTTAGACAGTAGAAGGGAGGAGTTTGTCTTGAATGAAAAATTATTTGAGTTGGAAAAACAAATTCAAGACCACCCCATAGATATTGATATCAATAACAATCTAGTTAAAGTTACGAATGTTCTAAAAAGAATCCAAATTCAGAAGACAAAGGAAATTAAAATAGATCAAAGCTCAACTAGATGAAAACCAGTGACAAGGGTTCTAAATTTTTCTTTAGCATGATGAGAAGCAAGCAATCCAAAGACAAGATTAAAAAGATCTCATATGGGTGTCATATTTCTCATGATCAGGAAGAAATTTAGAATATGTTCATGACTTTCTATAAGAAAGTTTTCACTGTAGAAGATCATGACAATACATGTTTTGAAGAAAGAAACTTCTACATTTCCAACAAATTCAAGACCACCCCATGCATATTAATATCAATAAAAATCTAGTTAAAGTTAATAATGTTCTCAAAATAATCCAAAATCAAAAGACAAATTGAATCAAATCATAACAGGACTCAACCAGATGAAAATTAATGAAAAGGGTTCTATATTTTTCTTCAACATGATGAGAAGCAAGAAATCCATAGACAAGATTAACAAGATCTCAAATGGGTATCATGCTTCCCATGATAAACATAAATCAAGAAAATGATCATGACTTTCTAGAAGAAATTGTTCATTATAGAAGAATGTGGCATTAGATGTTTTGAAGAAAGAAACTTCTACAAGTCCTTCATCCCTAGCAAGATTTCAAAAGAGGACTCTCGTGCATTAGAGAAGGATATATCTCTTATGGATATTTAGAATGTCATAAGAACTTTGTGAAATGAAAAATCTCCTAGGAATGATGGTCTCCAAATAGAATATTATAAA
Source organism: Thuja plicata (assembly GCA_018584345.1). Classification (NCBI taxonomy): domain Eukaryota; kingdom Viridiplantae; phylum Streptophyta; class Pinopsida; order Cupressales; family Cupressaceae; genus Thuja; species Thuja plicata. The sequence goes on along the minus strand of MU225022.1, from coordinate 492,144 downwards.
GCTAATATTAACTGGATCTATGAGGGTTGGTTGCTTGTGTAGAAAGAAGCTAGGGCCAAAGGCTTGCTGGGAAATGAAATAAATAGAGGGGTTAAAAAATTACTAGCAAAAGATGGAGATAAAACACATACCACTTTTTTGAATGTATCCTATAAGATCCTATCCAAGATCCTTTCCCTTGAATTGACCTATATTCTTCCCAAATTAGTAAGTAGAACTTAAACAAGGTTCATAAAATATAGATATATTCTTCAAAATATCTTAACCAACTTGGAACCTATGCACTGGGAAAAGGAAGAAAAATAGAATGCAAGTATGTTCTTGCTAGATTTTGAGAGAGGTTACGACAAAGTTGAGTGGTCCTTCCTGACTATGGTTCTTAAGGCCTTTGGCTTTCTCACTAGCTATCATATTTGGGTAGAGATTCTTTTGAAAGATGTAGAAGCTTAGATTGATGACGATGGATCTAAGTATGAAATTTTTAAGATTGAGAGGTCCAATGGGAAAGGTTGCCAACTGACACCATCTCTCTTTGTGATAGATTTTGATGCATTGCATTTTTTTCTCAAAGATGAGAGCTTCTCTCCTAGAGTCAAATACATCACATTACCTAACCATGATGACCTTATCAATCGATAATTTGTAGATGACACTAGACCCTTTGTTAATATGGATTCCCTCTTAATCAAGCTTAATATTTGCTTCTTAGCTTCAAGAGATAAGTTTTCATGTGCTAAATCTATCATGTTAAGTTGGCAATCACCCCCATGCCTTGGTTCTCTAAATATGAATTTAATTCGGGAGGGCCTTCTAAGATGACAAGGTTTGGGTTTCACATATATTGACAGCTTAAGAAATTGTATACAAGAAAATATTAATTTTTTTTGAATCACCTAATAATTATATTTTTAAATATTTGTAGGCATTTGAAAGCTAGTTCCAAGTCAAGCATGGCCAAGCAAAGACATTTATTCATATTAAACATGAAAAATCAGGTAAATTTTTCCATTGTAGATTCTTACTTCAATGTTTAAATTGCATTAAATTTCACATAAGAACTCTATTTTCCGTGAATTTAAAAATAATGTTTAAAGTTTTATACATAATTAAATGATTTGGTTTTTTTTTTTGTGTGATGTCTTATTTTGTATGTTTTCAATTGAGCATTTACTGCAACATTTTCCTATCATCAAAGTTTTAAAAATTTAAAAAGTTCCTTATTGTAAGACAAAAAGTAAAAGTATGAGAAAATAAATGAATAAAGGGATTTTGTTGTCATTAGGAATCACCCCCACTTGAATAGTTATAAGATTGGTGTTATGTCTTTTAGTGTCTCTCATTTTCTTTCTGCTTAACATCCTTATGGATGTAGCTTCGACATTATGTTGTGGTGTTGCCTTTGTGCAGTAGATGAGATCTATTGTGATGCCTTAGTCTAGCTCTAGATTCTTATTTGTTGTCTTATGTGATTGGTTGAGCTTACCATATGCTTGGATGGATATATGCTTTTATTGTGTGGTCATGTTGGACCTGTGAGAATTTTTTACCTTTAGGGTGATCTAATTGTGAGAACCATGGTGCTCTAGTTGGTTTCTTACCTGATTCAGGATGCCAAACTTTCTGAGTTATATGGACTTACTATTGTGTTGGGGATCTGGATCCAAGATTGATTCTCTTATGATGTTCTATGATTATTCACATGTTATGATTTTATATTGGCATTATGAGATGCACCTGATTACTGCACATTCTTATGTTTATTTCTGATATCATTGTTATTAAGATGGGATCTTGTTTATTTCATATCTTTGGATATTTTGATTATGTTCATCTTATTATGATTTCATAAGATGCAATGATGATCATTCCAGTGGTTATTGAGACGTTTGGTTGATTCACTTATGTATGTCCTAGTGGTCAGGGTGGTACTATACCTTACCATATATGGTCACTCTTTGTACGTGGTTTAATTGTTATATGCTGCAAATGCCATGAAATGCTATTTATGCTTTAATTTAAATGAATTGAATTAATCATTATGCATACTAAGGATTAAATATGGGAAGACCATTATTGTAACATTTTAATACATGCCACTGATTATGCCAGCAAAGTGTCCACTTTCCATTAGGTGTACTTTGATTATTTTAAACATATATGTGCTTCAGTTATTTATACTATGTGAAGTTGCACTTGATGTGTGCATATTTTAGTGAACAGGTACCAGACATCGTCTCCACCCAAGTTTTAGGTTTGAGCATGTCTTTATCCCCATCAGTGGCATGAGAGATAGTTACATTAGTCATTCATGATTTTAACCAATATCATCTCTGTATGGACGGTGTACCCATATTGATATATTATACCTCTAGTACCATGTGGTTAAGACTTTAACATCATTTGCATTATCGTGATTATACCAGTGATTGTTTGTGCATTATAGGTTTCTACAGTTGTTATGGAAAGCTAGCAAATAAATGTTGGTTTTTAATCTTTTTTTTTAATTTTATTATTTTCTGACAAGTGCACCAGAGTGCATTCCTTTTTATGTAATCAAGTTGAAACGATTCATCTGGGGATTTGATTTAATTTAATTATTTTTATTTTATATTTTAAGTGGCCTTTTATTTACCTTTTTATTGTTAAATTCAAAAGTGCCTTATAATGAAGAAATATTCATTTTTGAACACCTTTTCATTTTGGAGAGTAAAAATCTTTCAAATCCTCTTTTGAGCATTTTGGTGATTTTCTCGTTGGGAGACTTATGCCTGATGGAATTTTCTAGGTAGTGACTTGTTGGATTTATGTCGTGATTGCTCTATTTTTTCTAGAGGCTATCCTGATTTTACTGGGTATTTAATTTCTTCTGCATGTTTCATGTTTATACCGTTTGGTGAGGTAGGGCTTCCTATAACATTCTTTTTACTTTGTTTCTTGCTTTGAAGTAAATTGCTTTTAGTACACGTGATGAGAATTAGTATTGCCCCCATGTTTTCATTCTATTTTTTTTCCCAGTTGGGCATGTATGAATTTAATTAAAAAATGAATGGTTTATGTAAGTTTATGCTATCAAAATTTTTAGAAATGATTGGAAGGTAAATTTTATTGCATTTTGGCATTGTTGGACAATTTCGAAGCCAAAGGGTATTCTTGGATTTTTTATTTTCAAATTTCAAATTTTGAAGTTTTTTCAATGGCTTCAGTAGTTGTTTTGGACATGGACCTAGTTATGGTCCCAATTGTGATAATATAGAATTGAGAATCTCATCATTTCGACGATTGATTATTTTGTGGATTAATGACATTAGTGTATACAATTTTAATCTTGTGTGTGTGAAAATGTGTCTTATCTAAACAACACAAACACTTCAATGAATCATTGTTTGATTGATTAAAAAATGAGACTAATGAAGCACAAATCAACCAAGGAAACTCATAGCCTTCTAGTAAATAGGAGTATGAATTTTCTCTCAGATCATTGCAAAATCCAGTGACTTTAGAATCTATCTAAACGAAGGATTTTGAAAGATTTAAACTATATGAAAGGCAGATACATCCAATATCAAACTAAGATTAATCCATTTAAGAAAATGAAAGAAATGCGATTTCTAGATTATGCGTGCAAATAAACTAAATGAAATATAAATATGATAAGCAATAAGCAATTAAAAACTAATTAACAATTCGACAACATTACTCTACTTCGCAATCCTCTCTTTTTGAAGAATAAAGGCTTGATTATATATAAAATCTTCTCAAAATGGATGGACAAGATCGAACAATAATTAACGACTGAGATTAATCCCAGGCTAGCACAATGTTATTGATTAATTGACAATTCTTATTTATTTAATCAACATCCTAAGGCATTAATTAAATAAATAGTATAAGGTTGATTTAATTGTCAACAACATTAGGATTTAGGAATTAATTAATTAAACATGATCAAGTGAAATAATTGAATGAGACCTAGACTTTAGATCAAAATCAGACTAAGAAGTACTTAGGGGATTTAATCAAGATTTGGGTTTTCATTATAAACAATCAAGATTAGGGGCTTAGGGTTTTGTAAACTATTTTTGGACGATTATATTTACCCCTCTTTGAATTGATGTGTGATCACCGCATTGATTCAAAGAATAGTTAGCGTTGAGACCAATAATAGTTTGATGTGAATCGAGGAAACTACTCTTAAGTCAATTAAGTCAAAGATATTGATTCTGAACTTGATTAGACAAGAACCGATGAAAATCAAAATGAATAGTTTGATGTGAAGCGATGAAACTAAACATCTGATTGATTGACAATGACAAATAACCAATTTGATTTGATGTGATGAAACTGATTAATGTTAGGAATACTCTTAAACCTGTGGATTGGTTTGAATTAATAACCAGTTTGATGTGATGCGATGAAATTGATTACCGTTAAGAGATTGACAAACACAATTGACTTGATTTGGTGTGATGAAGCCAATTACTTAAAGAGGACAATATCAGTTTGATTTGAACTGATGAAATTGATATCCCCATAGATATTTGTTGACGATGAAGAATCTCAACTTGATGTGGTGTGATGACATTGAGAGGCCCTTGCGATGAGGGCTTGTTTGATTTGAGGGTTCGATTGCTTGATTAAAGATTCACAAATTACTCGATGATTGATGATGTGATCATTGTATTGTTGATATGCCCCCTTAGGAGAAAAATTGAAATATTGCTAGGTGCCCCAGTGATTGGAAGTAATTTGATTGATAAAATGATGTAGGAAGAGATTGATCTAATTTGGATGAGGTTATAAGTGTTTAGGACCCATTCTACACTTCTTATAGGTCTTGTTGACCAAGTTTGACTAAAATTATGGCAAGATTTGACCAAGATTTATGGCACATTGATTATTTTTAGAAGTTCCTATTTGTTTGAAGTTCAAAAGATTGATTGCGTAAGTGGTCAACTACATTTGACTAAAAAGTCAAACTACAATTTTCACAAATAAAATGATCTTAGATTTTGATTTTGATCCTAAAAAATGGAATCAGGATGGTCAAAATAGCTAGGGCTGTCATTTTCATGTCAATAGGAGCAAGTTGAAATTAGGTCAAAAACCTATATAAGAGCCAAAAAGGTCATTTTAATTTCATTTTCACCCATCTAATTTGAGAAATTTGAAAAGCTTCTGAGAGTCAAAACGGTGGTGTTAGGATTGGATAATACTGAGAGAGGGGGTGAATCAGTATTATAGCACTTAATTAAATTCTTCAACCATTTAAACATTAACCATAAACTTGTAGTAAAGAAAAGAACATAAGAAAATGAAACAGTACTCATAACACCATATTTTGTTTTCGAGGAAACCCTGGCCAAGGGAACATCCTGGTGCAGATGGTACCCACAAGCATGTACTAAAGTATAGTGTCCTTGTTAGGAGACCTATCCCTGTTAGGAGATGAATATTACATAGCACATTTCCTTGTTAAAGGAATTACAACCCTGTTAAAGGTTCACAACACCCTGTTAGGGGCCAACTGAGCTTACAACTCTAACAAAGTAATTCTGATTACAAAGTGTTTTCAGTCATGAACAAAACAAGCAACACTAGCGATTAGATAGCTCCTTTATAGCTCTTCAATGATCTCTGTCATTCTCTACTCTGCTATTCACTCAATAACCCATTCAACTAACCATAAACAACCTATATCTTTATCAAAAAGATCTTACATATATATCTCATAACTTTACAAAGTCGGCTCCCAATATGAATATTACAAAGTCGGTCTTCAATACAAAATACATTTAATATAGTCAATATCAAATGCATAGTCGATGCTCTTTCATAGTCAATGTGTAGGTTATCAACAACCAAAATACAACTTCGATTGCCTGGAGTCCATTTCATACTCTCTCAATCTTTGCTATTGTCCAACTGCTCTGTATCGTTGTTCTGCTGCAGTCTGTCTATCTTCAATTATTTATAACTCGCCGTAGACATTACCAAAACCAAATAAATATTAGGTGGAGGTCATACATACCCCATACTATCTTCCTCTAAGCTCTCTTTCCCTAGTTCATCGATCTCAATCTTTGATATCCAAAATACTTTTTTTTATCTCTGCTTCTATACTTAGTCAATTTATGAATCAACAAAACTTATCTTTATAGGAATCGATCTGAAACCCAGATGTGTTTCCATAAATGACAACCAAAAAGTGAATCACATTTACAAAAAATGATCACTTTTCAACAATCTCTCCCTTTGGCATTGATGACAATGCTTAGAAAAATATGAATAAGTGTTCCAACAAAATAGTCTCCTTTATGTTCTCTCCTTCCTCTTCTAGTCTCTTCTCCCATTTTCTCTCTTATATTTTTTTTTATTAATTTTTTTTTTCTTATTCTCTCTTCTCCCCCTTTGACAACAATGACAAAGATGCATACAAAACAATAGGATTTAGTGCTTGCTCACCAGTTTTAGAATGTCTTGAAAGGAATCTTCCAAGATCTTTACTTTTGTGCTCCATGACTTGAACAATATCTGACTAATATGAATGATGCCATTCAATGCAAATGATGCGGTCTCAGCTTCTTTCAATTCTATGGGCATAGATTTAGTCAATGAATTTGTCACTTTCTCCAAGTCTGATAAATGAACCTCAAGTATGGATAGCTCAGGAGTGATTAAACTCTTCAACAAATTAAATCTTGTCAGCGCTCTCCCTTTCTCATTATCCAAAACACTGAGTTTCGCCAAAATTCTTGTGACTTCCTTGTCTAATTCTATTATAGATTGTGAAGATGCTTCACAATTGTCCATCATACTTTTCAGAGTTGCCCTTTCCTTGGCAATAATGTCTTCCATGTTCTAAATGTGCTTGATAGGATTCATGCAATAACTAAATAATTTTCTCCCATGTCCAATGCAGCTCTTTGCATTTATCAAACAAGTTTTCACAATGCCTAAGTCCCATGCGATAGACTTGCAAACTTCTGTAAGCTTCTTCTATGAATATTTGTTCTCTACCTTCTCCTCTGCAATCTTTATCAAATTCTCATAGTGCCCATCAAATTCATCAAGTGTTATTCTCAGATTTTCAATGTCATCTTTGTGTTGGAAAACAATAGGTACTGGAAGCAGTTTGCTCACAGTATCAATTCTCTTGTAATTACTTTAGCCTTTTTGTCTCCTTTCTGTTCTAATATTTCCTTAGCTTTGTTTCATGCAGTAAATGCCAATTTGACCAATTCAACTTCATCCATGCTATCAAAATTTACATCGCTGCTTGCCAACAATGAGATAGATGATGTGTTTACCTCTTTATGTTCATCCTCTTTCTGTTTTGTCTTCTATTCTTTTTCCTTCTGTTTCTCTACTTCCTCTTTCTGTTCTGCTTCATCTGCTATAAAGGTATCCACATTTCCTGCAAATGGATCCTTTTCATCTTGAGATGTGTAAAGAGTCACTAGCACACCAGAAACATAGAAATCTGGTGGAGGATCTACTTTGCTTGTCTCAGCATTAGTCTCATTTTCTTTAGAGCTTTCTCCCATTCCTAATTGTGTAGGAAAAGTGGTCTTAGGAGGTGGAGTCTTGTCAGAATTAGTATTCATCAATATCTTTTCTAGTGCCTTCTGAGTTTCCTCAGTGACTTCATCATATTTCCTCGCCATGATTTTCAAGAATCTTACCTTGGTCCTTAGTAAAGGTTTTAATTCCTTGAATATCCTTTCCCTTTCTTGTAATGATATCACATGCAACGTGTTATCAATTTCTTGATTCCTGATTGTATCATCCTCAATCTATGCTAAGTGTTTTCTTGTTTCCAATCTTCCATACAAGTCCTTAGGTATACTTCCTTCAATTTCTAATAGATTCTTTTTGAAAGTAAGTAGATGATCAATCACAATGGCTTCAATATTAAGCTTATCTGAATCTCCAAACCTATCGTAATATATATCAATTATTACTAGTTTACCTTGTTCTATTGCTCTCTTTTCTATCAAATTCATGTCAGGATTCCATATGTGCTTCTCTGTTTTCTTCTCTTCTCTCACTGTGCTCTTCTCTTCAGGCGATGTCTGCATGCTTGATCTAGCTACTCTAGGAGTGATGTTCTCTATTTGTGATTTCTGTTGTGATGGAGGAGGTGGACTGTCTATCATAACTACCTTAGGAGTGGGAGGCATTGAAGTACTTTCACTTTCCAGTCCAAGAGATCTATCTGTCATCTTCTTTTTCACTTCTTTCAGTTCTTCTTCTGTCAATCCAGCTTTTACACCACATTCATGCACAAGGTTTTCAATTTTTATTTTCCTCGGACCTCTAGTCTGTTCCTCTCTCACCTTTGTTGATTTCTCCTCATATATGTTCCCCATCTTTCTTCTGATGTATCGACTTATGATGGAAGAACATGTTCTACTTGCATGGTAAGTACCTCAGAACTTACTTCATAACCCATGGGATAACACCATTTCTTTCTCGGTGTGACTGCTTCAAAACATACACAATCAATTTCAACCATAAAACAAATTGTATCTTTGTACTTTTTAACAATATCCTCATGTATCCTATATTTGGTTTTCATTTGTCTCTGAAGGATTTTGATCATAACAAACAATTTTCCATCAACCCAAGTAGTATTATGTCTTTTGTAGCTCTATGAGATTAGAATACTAGTAGGTATCCCATATTTCCAACCACTAGGATGTAAGCTAGGAAATTTGTGCTCAATGTGTATAAACATATGCATCAACAATGAACCAAATCTAAAGGTCTTAGTTCTGTCCTTCTTCACTAGCTTCACATTTTCAAGAAATTTTTGTGCCAGAACTTCGCATAGGTTATATTTCACATTCTCCTTCACCATTCTCCATGCCATTTTAATTACTCTTGTAGATACTGAGTTAGGTCTACTGCTGTAGTAGAATTTGTATCCAAGTATCATAGCAATAAGTCTCACATCTTGCTGAAAGATGTCATTCACAGTCATTGCATGTCTGTCCCATTTAGAATGAGTTAGGGTTTCAACTTCTTTCTTTACATGTTTCTCTTAAAATAGGGATGACTCCAATGTTTTCCAGTTAGGTGATTTCATGAATTAGGTCACTACAAATATTTACAGGTTCATCACCTATCCAAATGAACTGATCACGAACCCTTCTCAACAGTATCTTAAACCATTCATCTTCATCAAATTTGCATAAGTCCAAAATCTTCATTATGCTTAATTGATCAATGTGTTTGTATTCTTCTTTCATGATTCCATTATCAGTCATATATTCCATCTTAGTTGATATCTCATCAATTCCCAGTATATCATACTTACAATGTATGTAAGCCCTAATATCTAAGCCCTAATATCTTCTACGTGTAATACGCCATACAAGGTTTGAGAAAATGCTCCTTCTGGATCCTCTTCACAAGACTTAAATGGATGTTTCTTAAATTTGTACCTAGGTCGATCTACAACATCAAAAATAATAGGTGCATCCATAGCTAGATGATGTAAAATACCTTTCTTCCGTTGAATTCTGTATTTATGTTTTAATCGATCACGCACGGTAAATGTAGAATAGACTGAATCTCTCTTCTCTTAGATCTCCTTAGCTCGCTCTTTGTTAAATGGTAAAGAGATAGGTCATCGAATGGTGCTTTATACAAGTTTAAGTCATAAGTTTCTCTTTTACTCAATACTGTCCAGTCAACTTTTAGATCTCACAAACAAAATATATGTGTCAGTTGATGTTGCGCTCTCAGATGTATGTTATATAATGTCGACCAAGTTCATACCCAAGCTCGCTCGAGCTCAATCCATAGATTTTGGGGCAGGATATATTCTGGTGTCTATATCCAATGCTCCCCCTATGGCTATGATCGACCAATTAGGTCGATTCTATTTTACTACCATCAGGCGAAGATCTAGTAGCATCTACCGATTCTCCCCGAACTGATGTCTCACTTGTTTCTTTGATCTTCCATATCTTACCACTGTTGCTATCTTTTGCTTTCTTAAAACAACTTTCAAAATCACTCTTCAAATCTGCAACACTCTTACCAATATCATTTCCATTCTTCTGTGAATTCATAGGAGGTGGTACTCTTCTGTTGTCTTGTCCATTATACTTGCAAAACTTCACTATATGTCCTGGATTATTGCATTTGTAACATATAGGAGGTCTTCTTTCCTAATTAACTTTTAGTTTACAATACTTCACAATGTGTCCAATGTTGTTACATTTGTAGCATGTAGGTTTCATTGTAGATTCTCTTCCATTGTCTTGTCTATATCCAAATTGATTAGATTTTATGCATTCTGCTTTCTTATGCCCATATCCATTACAATTAAAATAATAACCAGAAAAAATTCTAAAAGGGGCATTACCTCTGCAGTCTCTCTTCATTTTTCCAAATTTGTTGCAACCAAAGCATCTACCTCTAAAGGGTCTGATCTTCTCTCTAGGTTCTTTAGTAGAAGGTTTTTCAGCATAAATCTTCTCATTGGATTTCTCTTCTTGATTCTTTGAACATTCAGCTTCATTGAAGCCAATACCATTCATATCACCTTTAGGTTTTTTTTTGTCTCTCTATTCATCAATCAAGTCACCACTGGTGTGAATTTTCTCAATGTGTTTCTTTGCTTCAACAAGTTCACCTTTTATAATTTGATTGTATTTCTCCATTTCTAGATACTTGTTCTTGTAGTTGTCAGCCTCATTCTTCATTTGATCTAATGCATTGTTTAAAGCTTCTTCAATTTTCTTCTTAGCATCCTTTTGTATCTGTATTTCTTTAGCCATGGTCTCATTTTCAAGTTTTAGAGTCTCATTTTCTTCTTTTAGTTGCCTCACCTGATCTGAATTATCTTCATCTGAATCCTCTTTTATCTGAACCATAAGGTCTTGTCTTTGACTTCTGGAAAACTTAAGTTGTTCCTTAAGTTTCTTTATAAATTTCTCAGCTCTTCGCATGTTGAATCTCAACTCTCCATTCTCTGTTTTTGCTTTGTCCAGGTCTTCAAGTGCAACATCAAAGTTTTCTTGCAAACTGTCCAAATCCATTATGATCTCCCTCAAGCTGTTAGACTTTTTCTCCAAGTGCCAAAAGCTCTGATACCAATTGTTAGGATTGGATAATACTGAGAGGAGGGTGAATCAGTATTATAGCACTTAATTAAATTCTTCAACCATTTAAACATTAACCATAAACTTGCAGTAAAGAAAAGAACATAAGCAAATGACACAGTACTCATAATACCATATTTTGTTTTTGAGGAAACCCTGGCCAAGGGAAAACCCCAGTGGGGATGGTACCCACAAGCATGTACTAAAGTATAGTGTCCCTATTAGGAGACCTAGCCCTGTTAGGAGCTGAATATTACATAGCACATTTCCTTGTTAAAGGAATTATGACCCTGTTAAAGGTTCACAACACCCTGTTAGGGGCCAACTGAGCTTATAGCTCTTACAAAGTAATTCTGATTAAAAAGTGTTCTCAATCATGAACAAAACAAGAAACACTAGTGCTTAGATAGTTCCTTTATATCTCTTCAATTATCTCTATCATTCTCTGCTTTGCTATTCACTCAACAACTCATCAAACTAACCATCAACAACCTATATCTTTATCAAAAAGATCTTACATATATATCTCATAACTTTACAAAGTCGGCTCCCAATATGAATATTACAAAGTCGACCTTCAATACAAAATACATTTAATATAGTCAATATCAAATGCATAGTCGGTGCTCTTTCATAGTCAATGTGTAGGTTATCAACAACCAAAATACAACTTTGATTTCCTGGAGTCCATGTCATACTCTCTCAATCTTCGCTATTGTCCAAGTACTCTGTATCGCTGTTCTGCTACAATATATTTGTCTTCAATTCTTTATAACTCGCCGTAGACATTACCAAAACCAAATCTATATTAGGTGGAGGTCATACATACCCCATAATTTCTTCCTCTAAGATCTCTTTCCCTAGTTTATCGATCTCGATCTTCGATATCCAAAATACTTATGTATCTCTTCTTCTATACGTAGTCAATTTCTGAATCAACAAAACTTATCTTTATAGGAATCGATCTGAATCCCAGATGTGTTGTCATAAATGAAAACCAAAAATTGAATCACATTTACACAAAATGATCACTTGCCAATAGGTGGTCCCCATCCAAGATCATCGATTCAAGGGCCAACGAGTGTACAACCTGCCAAGAAACTATAGAGCAACAATAAGTGCCCGAAAAACTATCTTTTAAAGTACATTTTTGTGCATTTTAGTTGAATTTATTTCATGTTCTTACACATTTTTAGCTGGTAGTCCATGGGATTTTTTACATGTCATGGTTAAGGCTCGTACAAGATACTGCCTAAAAATTCTTAGTCATATGAGGCCATTAGAATTATCGTATTAGGTCTTCCCTTCAGTCATACGAGAACCTTCATAAAATCACCTTTTTTGTATAGTTTTCCTTAGGTACTCGTATCAGCTCCTTTAATCATACTACCATGTAGGAATACTTGTATGCAACCATGCACCAGTGCAGTACTCGTATTGAAAATAATGATCAATTTTGATGACTAAAAAGTCCAATTTTAGTTTTTTTCATTATTGATTATGCATCGTTAGCATGTTTTCTAGCATATGTATGTTGCATTTGGTCACTTTGATCATTGTACTTATTTTGTTCATTTTTGGCAAGAGAGATTACCAGACATATAATTTTGGATCAAGTAACTGCCAATGATGAGATTAGTGCAGAGGTTGACTGATACTGAACAAACTGACATCACAGAGTGTGGGTTTGGATAGCTCCTGTCCATTCTAGAGATTAGTGTGAATAATGGGTTACTTGCAACACTCATGGAGAGGTTTCATAGTGAGCACAATAACTTTGACCTTCCCATGGTGAGATAACAATGACCCCTAAGGATGTGTACCACATCCTTCGTATTCCATTTAGTGGTCATCTAGTTCAGTATGAGATTGGACAACACCCTGGTATGTTAGTTGTTCATCAGATCTTCAGGACGATGATATTCTAGAGTGATGGGTGTTATGAGACACCATGATGAGTTGATATTTTGATGAGTTCCCACTTTCTTGTGTCATGGTTGGGTTTATAGGTTTTTTTATTATGCCATACAGGGGAGAACAAGGTTTTCAGTGTGGGTGGGGGAGAGCTCTCGAGGAGTTGTTGGATAGGAGAGAAAAGCTAAGATGGGGCTCATGCTTACTGGCTCATATGTACCATGAGCTTCATGAGATCGTTTATCACGAGACTGACATCATAGAGTTTGGGTTTGGATAGCTTGTGTCTATTCTAGAGATTAGTATGAATAATGGGTTACTTACAACACTCATGGAGAGGTTTCATAGTGAGAACAATAACTTCCACCTTCCCATGGGTGGGATGACAGTGACCCTTGAGGATGTGTACCATATTCTTTGTATTCCATTTAGTGGTCCTCTAGTTCAATATGATATTGGACAACACCCTGGTGTGTTAGTTGTTTATCAGATCTTCATGACGATAATATTCTAGAGTGATGAGTGTTATGGGACACCATGATGAGATGTTATTCTGATCAGTTCCTGATTTCTTGTGTCATGGTTGGGTTTATAGGTTTTTTATTATGCTAGAAAGGGGAGAAAAAGGTTTTCAGTGTGGGTGGGGGAGAGCTCTTGAGGAGTTGCTAGATAGGAGAGAAAAGCTAAGATGGGGCTCGTTCTTACTAGCTCATATGTACCATGAGCTTCATGAGATTGTTTATCACGAGGCCAAGAACCTCGTAGAAAGAGTTTTGGTTCTTTAGATTTGGGAATGGGAGAATCTTCCCATCTTTATGCCTATGGTCGATGATGCCTGATAGGATGGGCATCCATATATATGTAGCTATGCAGGGTACATCAAACAATCCCATTTGGGGAAGATAGAGTACTTGCGGAGGCAACTTGATGACCTCATAGTTGTCACATGGAGGTCGTATAGGGGTACAAAGGCATGGGGGGATTGGCAAGCACAAGGAAAGGATATGTTTATCACACACCCCCTAATTAGTCACACCTCATCCATAGTAGACAGATTCGTGGTGTCGCTAGTACACAGGCAGTACAGTAGGTAACATGCAGTATCTTCCGAGTTCACTGCATATGCTCATTTTTTAGATGAGGTTCATTCAGGGTGGGGCCCTCAACTAATATATGTGAAGGTTGTACAAGATTTGCATGGTCTACATTGAGCTTTATGAGATTGTTTTGAGGATGTTGTATAAGCTAGCGTGACACCAGAGTACATGGATTACATCGCTCACCACCTGTTTCCAAGATTTATATATCCAACTGCTCCCGCCCCTAGGATTAATGAGGTGGCACGTGCCTGAGCTGACATACCCATGAAAATACATATATGACCAAGAGGAGACCCCGACACAAGTTCAAGAAGAGCAGTGCCAGTAACTAGGCAAAGAAGGAGAGGTGAGGGAGGTACTCTGGGTTCTGTGGGAATGGATGCCTCATTTGGTGGTCAGGATGCTCTAGTTTTTTAGGAGGTCCCACGATAGGTGAGATAGTGGTGGGATGAGAAGGCTAGACAGGTAATAGGAGAGGGTGAGGGAGAGGCACAAAGATAGAGGACACCCCAGGATGTCATTCGCATTTTGAGAGAGTGAGTATGGGGTTTACAGATTGCGGTAGTTGTGCCTTAGGCCAGGATATCAGAGCGAGACCAGCAGATAGTCGATGTTATTTCCGATTGTGATCATAGGATCATCGCCTTGACCAACGAGTGTGACCAGAATTAACATGTGGCCACACATTAGACGAGCAGGGCATCCTATTATATTGCACCCTACAATATTGTTGTTCCATTAGACAGGCAAATTGTCCCCTTTTTACAGTATATGGCTCTGTCATAGGGTGTCTGTATGCCACGGGTTTATGTGATCATTCATCCACCACCTCCACCACCACATGTTCCTACTGATACAGAGGATATGGTCGAGAGATAGCTCCTGAAATTTTGACATTTTTTATATTTCCATAGTTTGTACCCATTTTTGCCCTTGTATACAATGACTTGTTCTGATTGATAGTTGTATATCTTGATATTTTGATGTATCTCCTGACACTGATTATATATACAGAGACATGATATGATCTCATCGGACTTATTTTTACTGATGTTATGAGATTTTTTATTTCTTTATCATGATCTATATGGATGCATTTTCTTTTATGATCTTGTATGCTCTATGATATTCATAGATGACTATGTAGATGCATATGTAAATGCAGTGTGTAGTTTTTTTCAAATGGATGGATATGACACTTCTTAGGATGATGCAATGCATTTGTGATGTTTTTGATTTCTTTTATGATGCATATATATGGATGCAACTTGATTATGCAATCAATATGTAATGTTTCTATATGATGTACAATAGATATGCAATGCTTCTAAATTCTCAGGTAGGAAATTGTTTTGTCAATACACAGGTACTCGATCATGTCTCCGATGACACGCAGTTGACCGCTTGCAAGAGAGAAGATAATGATTGTTTTGACTTTAGGCCTAACCATTTTCTAGAGAGAATTTTTCTGCTGTGTTGTCATGCATGCTATATAATTGTAATGCAAGAGTTAGTCATGAATGCGTCCTAGGACTTAGTCACTATATTTTTGTTTTCTATTTTCATCACTGAGCATTTTTGGGATATCGGAGTCGATACAACCCCTACTGGTGCCACTACAACCATAAGGATATGAGTATGACTTTCATCAGATAAAATATGGGAAACCAATGTAAGCATCAAGGCATAAAATCCAAGATGACCTGAACATTGTTTCCAGTTGATGTTGCAAAGGTACACTAGTATCAAGGCATACCAAGCCAAGATAACCATGAGTGTGATCTAAAGTAAATAGAGAGATTAATAATAGTCATGGAGATAGTTCTGACCTCACCTTGGCGTGTAAGTAAATAGAGTCGAGATATGTGAGCATTTTCCACCTTAATATAGAAGCTCTTATCATAGAAACCCAATTTACTTTGACATTGTAGCATCATTGGGACAAATCAACAAGAAGAAATCAAAGAAAAGATGAGCGAAAAGTATTGATAAAAGATTGCATCCAAGAAAATTTTAACATATCTTCAACAAGTTTGTGAGCATTTTATATTTTTCTGTATAGGGTGTTGAGAAACACCATCGTGCTTGTGACTGTACAATCCTTGATTTTTATTAAGTCATTGTTAAGGTTTATGACGTGTTATCTAATGTGTGTTGAGAAACATAGATGTGTCCAAATAAGTAGTGTTAAGAAATATTGTTGATTAGGGTGTTGAGAAACATCACTGTGTCAGTGAAAAACTATCCATCAAGAAGGACTAAGATACTGACTCTGGGTTGATTCATCAGATTGATCAAAATAGAGTGCTTCCCCCCTACTAACAAGTGATACCCTAGGACTGAAATGAAAAAAACTCTAATCCAAGATGACATTGTGTCAAAAAAATGATTTGACTTAGAATTTTAGGACAAAGCCAATTCAATTGCCCCCAAACTATGACTCTAATCTGTTTCAAGCCACGAGGGTTCTCAGAAGAACCAATGTATCATTCAAGTGAATGAAATCTATGTACAAACTGAAGAAAATGATAGGAAAGCATGAAGAATGCATTGACGTGCATTGATAGATTGAGCACTTGAGTACAAGAGGCACATGTTTACCAAATTTTCATCTACTTGGAAGAGATTCTATTTTTTCTACCAAGGCACATGTTTTTTACCTCCATCATACTATCCCTCCATTTCTGCATCATCCCCTACTTTTTTCCAGTTTAGGACCCTGATTGGGCACCTGCTACCCCACCTGACATATTTCCAGGGGTTATGACCCCCTGGGTCAAGGTCAACCTTGACCTTGACCCTGACCAGGGTCCCCCTTTTGAATCTGGAAGCCTGTCGGCTGTCGAGGGTCATCCAAAATTTAATTTTCCCGCTTCTGGGTTAGTTGTTTCAGGTTTCGAAGCGGTGATTCCTAAATTATATTTAACTTAGGTCCTCTCCTAAGGGTAAAGGCTCTAATTAGGATTTAATTATCCTATGTCGGCATCCTTAGAAGATTGTGCCCTAGTTTCATATAAAAGGAAGTTTTCTCCTCTCATTTTCTCTAAGCGATATTGAGCAAGAAAAAGTCTTCTAAGGGCGATCAAGCATCCATTATTCTGCATGTCTTCAAGCTCTCAAGGTTTTCAAGTCTTCCCCTAAAGAATTCAAGCTCTCCATTGAAGATCAAGGATTCAAGTTTTCAAGGCTTTGAAGGGATTTGGTTCAAGCATTCAAGATTCATCATTCAAAACCCTAGATCTAGCCATCATGATGGTGTGATCTTCCTTCAAGATCCTTTGTACATCCTCAAGACTCTATCATAATATCTTCAAGGTGGATTTCAAGCATACAATCATTGAGGTTTATGGTCTTTATTGAGTCCAAGCTTTCATATTTACATACTTGCTTACATTTGAATTACAATTGCATATCTATTTAATATCATAGCTTAATTGTTAGATTCCATTCTACTACTTGCTAGCATTCTATACTTTATCGATTTCAAGGTTAATTCCTAAATTGGGGTTCGACTAAGGAAAACCCCTCCTCCCCAACAAACAAACCTCTTTTTCTTGTAGGTATAGGTTCAGGACTGTAGATTTGGACTCATAGCTGGATACCCTTTTTGGCTTTCTATCGAGCTTCGCGAACAGATTTTCTGTCGACGCTGTGCAGGTCAGGGTCGACATTATTGGGTCAAGGGTGACATTTTTGGGTCAAGGTCAAAAATTTTCATAAGACGGTGTCAAATTAGAAAAATATTTTTGGGTTTTGTTCGTCTCTGCGTTCGGGTTCCAAATCATACTTTAGATTTTCTAGAAACAGTCTATAGACCTCAGAAAATAACATTCTTTGATCTGTAATTCTTTAAGGTTGGTTCTTCTTCTCATCCTTTTTAATTACTATCATCTATGATATCTATATAATCAATTAACAGAATTTAAGATCTTCTTTACTCTCATTTTCAAATGGTTGATTCATTTGTGCATTAATCCCTCTTTTGGGTTGATCAACTTGGATCTTGCATTTGTGCATTTGGGGATAAAGGTGGAACATCTTATCTTCCTCATAATAACATTTCAATACAACCACAATTTAAATATAAAGGTTAGAGAAATACATAATCAAACCCTAATAAAACTAAATAAAACATAAATAATGATTTTTCTTCCTTTACATTTTGGTGAACCCGCGATAGACAAATCCTTCTCTTTGGTGTTAGATTTACATCTTAGATTAAAATTTGCATTTATAAATACAAAAATAAAAATTTAAATATTCATAAAATATACAAAAACACTTCTTGCGTTTCATTCATTATGAAGAGCTTTTGATGTATGGCTATTTTTCTCATTATTCTTCTCTTAGCATCTCTTTATAGTACTTATGATGTGTATGAGACTATTCTTCATTTTATTACATTCATCACTCTTCATGGTGTGCTTGCTTATGCCATTATGAGATTGACCAATACTAGTCTCCCTACTTTTAAAACTTCTATTAAGGATGTGTGTAATGGAC
>MU225022.1:455373-466520 GCA_018584345.1 Thuja plicata | reverse complement strand
AGGTAGCATGATCCCACACAACAAAGAGGCTATAGATGCAGATGCTCCTGAAACTACCAAGGACATGGTTATGAAGAGTTTTAGCAAAACCTTGAAACTTGAAGAAATAGGTATGGGAGAGTACAAGTTGGACCTGACTCCCTCACTGATAGACCTTCCGGTGTCACCGAGATCCTATGGAAAACCTTCATCGACATTCACAACTCTAGCATTCAAAGAGCCAAAAGTACACAAGGCAACTGGCATGATAAAGGCATCCACATCTTATTCAGATAACACAGAAGAATAGGCAGTCTTGGACTGGCTTTACAAGGGAGAACCAGTGGAATCTGAGGTCAAACATGTGAAAATATCCCCCGAACAATATGGAAAGGGATATGATTTCCTCACACAAATGGGTTACAAAGGAAAGGGACCTCTAAATGACATAGGACGAGGGCTTGTTGAACCTATACCCATGAAGTTCCGCAACACCAGAGATAAAACAAGACTGGGTTTTAATACTAAAATTGATAAACCTGCTTCCAAAGAGAGTCCACCTTCTGAGATAGGGAGTGATAAGACAGATGAGATAGTACTAGCACCATGGCCGTATGAAAGATTATTACATGTTGATATAGAGAATCCTAAATATCAAGGAGAACGCTACGTACCCAGCTTTGAGGTACCACAATATCTTCACACCCCTTTGCTAGCACAACCTCCCATTCAAGAGGTAGGAGAAATCATAGCAACAATCACTCAAGAAGTACCCCGGCCACAAAATTTACATTCTAACTGGGGGCAATTGGTCACAATTTCACATGTCCTCGATCTACCCCACTTTGATCTACAAACAGCTAATCGAGTACATCAAATAACCATTGCTAAATACTTAAACAGATCTGATGATGATGTCATAGACTCTCATGACTATGAATGGGATTAGCTATCTATTGCCTCTGAAGATATTGGAATAGATACAATTCACATGTTTGCAGCTCCTTCAACTCTTAGTAAATGATCTGACACTCCTCTCAATGGTACTGATCCTCCTGAAGTAGAAGAAGAGTTCATTCCCCCGATCATTGATTGAGACACTGGTGAATACATAGGTCTGGAAGAATTCCATAGGCCACAAGAAAGAAGCCTCCTTTTACAGAGAGATGATGATGATACTTCTACTGATGAGTCGCTAGAGTTTGGTCCACATATGACTAACAATAACCCTTTTAACGATGATCTCACTCTTATTGATATAAATATCAAAGAAATTGACTTAACATACTGTGTCATGTCAATTAATGGTTTTGATGCTAACACGATGTTGTCCTTCCCAGAATCTGATTCTCTAACCTTGGTATTCCTAGACCTACTTGATTGGACTAAAACAAATCCTACTCCTATCCTCGACTTTCCTAATGACCACTCCCTAGCTTGTTATCTCAATGCTTGTGAACCTTACCCTCCTTCCACCAATGCAAGGAGTGAGAACATGTCACAGGAGGATATCAAGTTTCTTAGTCACAAACAAAAAAATAAAAAGAAAAAGTGGACTGATGGTGAAAACCACTCTATAGTAGTATCAGATCCTAAAATAGTAAAGAAAAAAGACGTATCCAATGATGAAAACCTCTCTGAGGTGCCAAAGGATGAGACTCTTGATATCCTCCCATAACACTTTAAGGAAAGATCTTCAGTATTGATTGAACCAACACAGCCAGTAAACTTGGGTACTATTGAAAATCCTCAAATAGTCCATCTGGCACAATCTTTATCAGAAGAAGAGAAGGTACACTTCACAGAGTTCCTGAGGGAGAAGAAGATCAACTTTGCATGGTCTTACACTAATATGCCAGGGCTAGATCCTAATCTCATCATGCACCACTTGTTTATAGCTCCTAAGATCAAGCCCATGAAACAAAAACTTAGAAAGATGCATCCTCATGTTGCATTATTGGTGAAAGCAGAATTAGAAAAGTTGTTGAAAGCTGGATTTATTCGAGTCATTTCTTATGCAGTGTGGATCTCCAATGTGGTCCCCATTTCTAAATCTGATAAATCTATCAGGATCTGTACGGACTTCAGAGACCTAAACAAAGCATGTCCAAAAGATGACTTCCCTCTACCAAACATTGACATGATCATAGATCTTACTGCAGGCTTTCAGATGTATTCATTAATGCATGGATTCTTAGGCTATAATCAAATCAAAATTGCCCCTGATGATAAAGAGAAAACCGCATTCACGTGCACATGGGGCACCTTTTGCTAGAATGTCATGCCTTTCAGGTTAAATAATGTTGGTGCAACATATCAAAGAGCCACGACAACAATATTCCATGACATTATGCACAAGAACATGGAGGACTATGTCGATGACACATTGGCTAAATCCAAGGAGAGAGGTACTCACATTGCTGACCTAAGAAAGATATTGGATTGAATGGAACAGTTCCAACTCAGGCTCAACCCGAAGAAATGTGCCTTTGGGGTCCAATTAGGGAAGCTCCTAGGATTCATAGTATCCGCGAAGGGAATTGAGGTAGGTCCTGTAAAGGTAAAGGCTATTCTAGAGATGGCTCCTCCATATAACATCAGTCAAATGAGGACACTACAAGGGAGACTTCAGTCCATCAGGAGATTCATATTCCAACTTGCAAATAGGGCACAACCCTTCACTAAGGTACTACATAAAGGGGTTACCTTCAAATGGGATGAGCATTGTGAAGCAAAATTTAGAGAATTGAAAGGGTACCTAGCTGCTCCACCTATTCTTATGGTGCCTATTCATGGAAAACCCTTACTCCTATACATTTCAACTACAACTACATCCCTAGAAGTATTACTGGCGCAAGAAGATGAAACAAAGAAAGAACGAGCTATCTACTACATTAGTAGAACACTAGTCACTTATGAGCTCAATTATAGCATTATTGAAAAAGCATGCTTAGCAGTCATCTTTGCATCACAAAAATTGAGACACTACATGCTCTCTCATACAGTGAAGCTCATTGCTAAAATCGATCCTCTAAAGTATCTTTTGAGCAGAACAGCATTAACAGGATGTTTGGAAAAATGGGTCCTGATTCTAAGTGAGTTTGACATTGAATATGTAGAACAGAGAGATATCAAAGGACAGATACTTACAGATCAATTGGTTGATTCACCACTCTAGGATGATGAACCGTTACTAATTGAATTCCCTGATGAAACAATCATGCATCTCACTAAACATCCATGGAAGATGTACTTTGATGGTTCATTCACTCAACAAGGATCTGGAGCAGGGGCCCTCTTCATAACTCCACAAGGATACAAGATTACCAAATCTTACAAATTGATGTTTCCATGCACCAACAATATCTCAGAATATAAAGCATTGGTCAACGGCCTCAAGCTAGCTATGGAATGGAAGATCATTGAGTTACACCTGTATGGTGAATCCCAACTAATTATCAATCAAGTCAATGGGGAGTATCAAACAAAAGATGAAAAGTTGATGCCCTACAAGAAACTAGTTGATGATCTAAAGAAGTACTTTGTCTTCATCACCTTCCAACAGATACCAAGATCCGAGAACAAGGCTACAGATGCTATGGCTACCTTGGCATCCATGTTACAACTGGAGGAGCATCAATTCTGCTATGACTCCTTGGTGGAAGAAATATCCTATCCTGCCTTTGCTAACCCTGAATACTAGATAATATGTACCTTGAACACCCCAGATCAATCTCGGTATACCAGTATCATTGCTTACCTTTCTGACAAAACCATTCCTGCCAATCTATCCAGAAATGAGAAAAGATCCTTGATTAGGACAACATCACGTTACGTCCTCATAACTAACAACCTATATCGACGCGGTCTCGATAGTACACTTCTTTGGTGTTTAGAACTCGAAGAGTCCAATATAGCATTAAAAGATGTCCATGAATGTGTATGTGGATCACACTCGAACGACTTTTCATTAGCTAAGAAACTGCTCAGAGTAGGCTATTATTGGCCTACGATGGAGAGAGATGCTATTCAATTTTCAAAAGCATGTCTTAAATTCCAGACACATGGAAACCTTATCCATGCTCCTGCCAGAGAACTTATACCTTTCATAACACATTGGCTATTTCAACAATGGGCCTTTGACTTGGTTGGACAAATATATCTCAACTCTTCAAATGGACACAAGTTTATCATTACGGCCACTGAGTATTTCATGAAGTGGGTCGAAGCTATGCCACTAATCAAAGCCACTGGAAAATAGGTGGCTATGTTCATTCTGAACTACATTATTTGTAGATATGGGATACCCTCTTCAATTGTAACAGACAATGGGGGCCAATTTAAAAATTAAGACATTGATGACCTTTGTGAACAGTTCCATATTACTCAACATTGCTCCTCAATATATTATCCTCAAGGTAATGGATAGGCTGAGGCATCCAACAAAAATATTCTCAAGATTCTACACAAAACTGTAAGTAAGTCTGGTAGAGACTGACATCTACAACTGAATCCGGTACTATGGGCCTATAGAACAAGCATAAGAACACCAACTGGAGCCACGCCATTTGCTCTTGTTTATGGCGCTGAAGCAGTACTACCTATTGAGGTTGAAATCCCATCTTTGCGGATATCTTTACAAGGACTGGTTACTGATGAGCAGTACTGCATAGATAGGGTGAATTCTCTCAACCTACTAGATGAGCGCAGACAACAAGCGTTCGATCACCTCAAGGTATATCAAGCACATATGTCCAAAGGTTACAACAAGAAGGTCAAACCATGCAAATTTGAAGTGGGAGATCTCGTCCTCAAGGAGAATCTTAAGAACCAGCCTAACAGGGAGTAGAAAGGAAAGTTTGAACCTAACTGGTTGGGACCTTATGTTATCACTGCTACTTTTGGGACTGGAGCTTATTAGTTAGCTACACCTGAGGGAGACATTCTTCCAGATCCTATCAACACTTTACATTTGGAATGGTTCTATGCTTAATGTCAAGCTAGCAGAGCCTGTACAACAAATAGTTCTTGCAAAATACCAAAAACATTCAAAAAATTGATCCTGAAGAAATCCAAAAATAGTGGAAAAGATCCTACCAAAAGGGTATCCTTGGTGAAAACTTGGTAAACAGGCACCTTGATACTACAAAAACATTCAAAAAAGAAAAAATAGCAAAAAAATTGAAAAAGAGAAAAGTGCCTTGATGAGCACCTGGTAAAACAGGCATCTTGGTAGCAAAAATAAAAAGAAAGAAAGAGGTCTCGCCAAGTGGTGAAAACCTAACAATTAGGTGTCACTTGTGTTCTGCGCTCCATCTATCGATGCACTACTGATACTAGGCCTTCATAATTTTGCCTATGCTCATACGCTGACTTCATCTTCCTAAATGACTATCTTATCCTTTCTTGGGATTTGTCTATCTTTATGTCTTAGGAATAATTCATTCTGCACTGGGGGCATCTTTGCTGGCATAGTTAGTTGCGGTTGCTAGGTTTCTCTAAGAGAGTTTGCCTCACGGACACAATGTTTCTTGATACATGCAAAAAAAATGTCACTTTCTAAAAACAAAGGGTGCCTTTTCAAGCATCACATATCCAGACATGACATTTACATTAACAGAGTTCCTACAAGGCTATATTGGATCACAAACATGAACAAATTATCCTACCAATGCACAAACACGGAACACCATATTGCTGGTATTACAATTTTCTGATTGATGAATCTTTACTGTGTTTGACATATGAATGAACAAGTACTACTTAAACACACAGTTTGATAATGTTTTGATTATGATTCTTTTATATCCTAGGGCATCTAAGTAATTATAAATTTTATTTGATTATTCACAATTGATGATTTATTATGTCTTCTTAGTTACTCAATGACATCTGTGCAAAGACAAAGAGTCACAAGGATAGGAGGCATAATGTTTTCTTGATTTTTTGCGTATGGTGATTGTTCTAAATGATCCTATAAACTTCACCTAACTTGGATGTTTATGGTAAGAGCTTCCACTATGGGTGGATAGCCGCATATATCTCGATCTTTGTTATGTACAAACTACGGTGAGGTTGAAACAATTTCCTTGTCTATTTTCTGATCCAGATTCTCACTAAGATATACGAATCATAATGTACCCGAGGATATGAATTTTCAAGGTCATTGTGGGTCCAATATCTTGCTTTAATCAGAATCTGGTATATTAAAAGGAAGGTGACTATTTTGTTATCCTGACTTCTATGCCTTGATGCCTAAGTCTATTTCCGACATTCCAATAAAACATAGTATTCATATTATCATAATATCAGTGGGTATTAGTGATGGTTGTACTATCAGGTAGTTTCCGTTCCAAAAAGTGCTCAATGATGATAAAAATGTTGCAATATTTGCTAATCAGTGACAAGTCCTAAGAGTCTGGATATAGCTGCATTTAGAGATTGCATGGTGCATTTATAACAGAAATAACAGCATCAGGAATTTTGTGCTCAAAAAATGATTTCTATCTTCTTCTAAACATCAAGTTAATTACATCATCCATATTCTAATATCAAATATCGTTGAACATCCATAGAATACATTTTGCATTCATTGAAAAGAGGAAACCAGAAAATACAAAAATAAAGCATCCATGTATTGCATTTTCATCCTAAAGTGCATCCATACATCTATTTTGCATAACCAAAAAATCAAAAGAAACATACATTTGCATTTTCACATTAGTATCATTTAAAACATATTTATATCAGTAATGACTCATCACATCCAATCATAAAATGATGTTATCATCTAAAAACTACCTCATCAGGAGATCAAGATATAATCACATGTGCAAAGATACATTTGCCACCTCTATGAAAGAAAAAAGAACTCATGAAACATGTCAGAATCAAGAAGCTACATCAGATATATATCATCATAACATGGTACAAATAAAATATAAAGAGTATCAGTGAGCATAAAGAGTATCAGTGTATCATTGTGCCAAAATGAATCAGATATACATGTATGAATGTCATCTACAAAAATGGATCTCAGAAGGATCCATATATACAAAAGAGGGGATCTCAGCAAGATCCAGATATACAAATATGATCTCAAAATATACATGTCATATAAAATGATACAACATAATCAAATCTTTCTCGCCCCCTCTCCCTGGTCAGGAGGAGGAGGAGGAGGTGGTGCAAAAGGAGCTGCTGGAGGAGGCATGGCCCCCTCTGACTACTGAGCCACTTGAGAGAATGAAGGTCCTCTCTGCCCCTCTCAAAATATCGCATGATACAGGGCATAATAATATGTAGCCCTCTATCCCTAATGGACTGCTGTCTGGGCCTGTGCATCTCTCTTTGCTCTCAGCCACTCAAGCTTTAGATCCCTGTCTGCCAGTAAAGCATCGGTAGTAGTGACTCTGGCCTCCAAAGCTGTGATCCTAGCTCAGAGCTTCTCTCTCTCCTACTGACATCTAGACAGTGGATCTCCATCTCTTCCTGTATCCTGATCCTGAGGCCTATCCTGTGACCCCTGCCATCTCTGTCTCTGCTGGTCCCTAGTAAGGAGCAGACCAATATCTCTCTGAGGAGCTACAAATCTAAATCGGGTATGTCGACCCTCTCCACTTCCACTGGCACCCCCTGTATCGACGACCTCTCCACCACCACCCCTATCATCTCCATTGTGCCCATAATCAGGAGGAGGTTTCCTGCCATCTCTGCCACCGTCCCTGCCACCATCACGGCCTCCATGTCTACCAGGAGCCCTGTCTCTACCTCCTCTACCCTTGACTGGTCGATCATCAGGATCATAGTCTAGTGGCTCCTCTATATGAGGAATAATCTCATCAGGAACCGTGAACTGAGAAAAGGGGTACTGGAGCCTCTCAGTAGCATAACCATTTGACACACCTGCATCCTCTACATCTGGCCAGAGATCCCAGTCTACTGCAACCATGTCCCGAATCTCCTAGTGTGCAGTCTCATATATTAACTGTGTCCCCCATAAAGGTGTCTCATCTCTGGTCTGGGCATATACTTCAATATCCTCTGTCCTGCCCTGTCGCCGACCATACTGCCTCAATACTCTGGTGATAAAAAACTTCTCTATAACATACCTGGTCCAGCTAATGAGATATCATCTCTGGCACAAATACGACACCTGTCAGGCATCAGAGGTCCACACCTCACAATCTAAGTATGGTCGCCAAATGACCTCTGTCATATCATCAAATAATCGGTGCAAGTACTCAATCTTGCCTAGCTGGGGCTGTTGTAGAAGGCCTGCATACATATATACATAGGGCTTCTCAGGTGCCCTCTGTCTATCTACAATAGGCCGTGTAACAGGGATGTGCTCCCAGGCCCAGATCTGAAGAATAAGGATACCCACAGTCATACTGTGGGTATAATGGTATACAATCTCATGTAGCTCTCGATACATGTGAGCTAAGATAAAGCTCTCCAAGTGAATTATTGACGGTGGACGAACATCTGCTTGATCATACTCACCCATCCGACCATGAATCTGTGCTAGCCCCTATCTGGCATGAGGATGCCACCTACCAGACTTGCTAAGTAAATAGATAATCGATCATAGTGATCGACCATGTAGTCCCAAGATAGATATCTCTGGTCTATGGTGTCATCCTAGAAGAATCTGCGTGCAACACCAATCACCATGCCAGCTCAGGACTCAAAGAAAACCTCCTGTCTGACCATCGACACCTGAAGTATCCTCTAGACATCCTCCAGGATCATAGTGATCTCTCCTGTCGGTAAATGGATGGTGTTGTGCTCTGAATGCCATCTGATCAAGGAACATAATCCACATTGGATCACAGTCGTCTTCTCATCATCTGATAAATGTCCCGACAATGCAAGTATGTGCGCAGGGTAAGTGCTGCAAAATGCGACTACCTCAAATTGGGCCTATTTTAGACAAAAATGACAATACATCAGAATCCTATCTACACCACAGGGGTAGACTCCTAATCAAATAAGTCATTTCAAGTTCACTGGACGCAAACAGATCGAAACACATTAAAATTCTAAGTTTTCTGCCAGATGCGATTCTGGAAATATAGGATGTGACTACGTTTACCGGATGCGATCCCCAAAATATAGGATGCGATCCTAAATGCAGGGTGCGATCCTAAGCACACCAGGTGTGACCCACTGATGGATTTCCTATTTAAACAAGACAAAAACAAAGGAACTGGATGTGATCTGAGAAATACCAGATGCGACGGAGGAATCTGGAAAAATCGGATGCGATCCGGGAAAAAACAGATGCGACACGGGATTCGCAGGATGCGATCCGGAATCCCGGCTATGATTCTAAATTGAAAGGGCTCTAAAAGCCACAAAAATGCATGAATTTGAAATTTGCAAAATTCACAGGGTAGTTTATCAAGCACTTACCGACGATGGGTAATCGGCTAGACGCTGATGTCGATGGCTCATCTCAAAATGGTGCTTCCTCACAGGGACTACCATCTTCTCTATAGAGCTCTCTGATTTACTATGGAGGAAAGTGAAAATAAATAGTGAAATGGTAATTTTGGAGGCTTATATTGGTCTTTTGAGCCATTTAGGAGTTCTGAAACTCCTCCCAGACAACTACAACTTCATTTCTATTCTCTTTGTAATCAATTGGGAACCAAATCGAAGGTACCTATGATATTTTCAGCAGCACAACGCCATTTTTGCGATCATTTTGAGAATTGCGAATTTGCTTCATTTGTTCCACACATCAGTCAAAACTGTATATTTTATCACACGTCCTGGTGTAACATCATTTTATTAGTCTCATCACTCACATTTTCACGTAATTAACTTGGTAATCGTGTGTTTTCTTTTAAAACACGCCTTCTTTTCCCACTTCTTCTACTCCATTCTTTCTTGTCCTAACCGCTTCATGCAAGGGATACGTTCTTTCAAAACTGAGGGATTTATTCTTTTTCCTTCGATTTCGTTCCTGAGGGGGCATGATCACACTATCATCAATTAAATTTTTGGTCAAAAGTACATTAAAAACAACTTCGTTATCAAACAAACTAGGGGCATAACAGTTTCCTTGACTAAAGTCAGAACTATTGGATAGAAAGATTTGGTTCTCATGAGCTGATATCTTATGTTTTCTCATTTTATAAGATTTTTATTAAGCTCATGGCAGCTTCGTACTGGCCTTTTGGATGACAACCAAGTTTAGAATCAGTATTATCAATTTTTGGACGACAACCAAGTTCAGAATTGGTATCTTTAAAATCTTTTATTGGTTTTTGGATGACAACCAAGTTCAAAATAAATTCTATTAGTTTGGTTCAATCAAGTGCAAGACTGATCTCATCAACATTTCGTTTGACAACCAAGAACGGGATTCTCAATCTTTTCGAAGTTAAAATCAAAAAACTTTCTTTGAATCAATGTGCTGCTCGCACATCAATTCAAAGAGGGGCAAATGTAACTACCTGAATTTGGTCTGTTTCAACTATGGACCCTATTTTCCCTAAGTGTGATCATACCGTTGATTATGTCCAAATGACCCTGTTACTGCTTGGCATAATTCTTTGAATCAATTTAATGTCATAGGTGATTTTTATCACTAATTTGTATTAACTATTATAGCCATATGATTCAAATCAATTCAAACCAGTTAAATCAAACATGGCTATAGTATTTAATTATAAAGGAATTAAATAAATCCCTAAATTAATTACCCACTTGCAAATAACCCATTCCCCTAGCCTATTTAATTTAATTTAATTAAAATGGCTATAGTCCCCTAATTATTAAAAAGCAATTAAATTGTTTAAATAATTAATTCCTATATTTTGAATGAATCAAATAAATTTAATTCATTTAATTAATATACTCCTAAACCCCAACCTAACCTATCTCAACCACTTCTACCCTAGGTTCTAACCATTCTCAACCCATTCACCCTTGCTAATCTAATCCTAATCCTAATTCTACCCTAACCCACCTCCTAATGTTGTCACATTCCATTAAGGAATGATTAACAACTCAACCCACTTGAGAAAGCCCACTTTCTCAAGCATGACTTTCTCAAGTCCACCTTCTCAAGCCACCCTCTTACACCCTTCCCTTGCTTCTTTAAGGCTTTCATTAATGCCTCATTAA
Organism: Thuja plicata; assembly: GCA_018584345.1. Taxonomy (NCBI): domain Eukaryota; kingdom Viridiplantae; phylum Streptophyta; class Pinopsida; order Cupressales; family Cupressaceae; genus Thuja; species Thuja plicata. The sequence continues at coordinate 455,402 of MU225022.1, read as the reverse complement.
TGAAGATACCTTAAGCCTATGTCTCCTCC
>MU225022.1:432331-455262 GCA_018584345.1 Thuja plicata | reverse complement strand
TATTTCACTTCTTATTTCATGCTTTCACATTGTTCTTATTTCCATTCTTAGAGCTAGAATGCATGTTTTCTCATCTTTTAGCTTGTTTTTAAACTAAAATCCTTCATGCTAGGTCGTATATGTCACTAATTGTAGCATAATATGAGGGCTATTATATTACTAATCACACTCTTCTTAGTTAGAAGGTAATAGGTCGATATTAGTTGGTTTTACATGCTTATCTAACCTTTTTGAGCTAATGCAATGATCTATTGATATGTTGTGTCTCTCTTATCAGGTACATAATATACACACACAGTCATCACCTCTTCTTTATTTTGTAAACTATGTTTCTGATAAACTCTTGCTCTTGCTTTGGGTTAGAGTTTGATTCCTTCATCCAAAGACTCCTCTTCCTCTTGATTATAGGGGGCTTGTTGATTGAATCTTTGTTCCCTCTTTTCTTTAGAAGATGGCATTTTATCTTAAGCACTCCTCTAGGGTAGGGATCTTTTTGATAAGATCTCTTCCTTTTTGAGGATCCTTTTTCCATAAGTGACATATCCATTTCACAATTATCTATGTTCTTGGATGTAAGGGTCAAGGCTCTTCACTAAGAATATGGTATACATTGTTAAGCTGGGTATCTCCTCACCTTGTGAAGAAGGTATCCTCTTCCTCTTCCTTATCCTACCTAGTAAGTAGTCATGATAAGGAGGGGGGCATATATAGGGTCTCCCTTGTACTATAGTTTATATTTATTTACATTTTTAAGCATTCTAAATCCTCGGAAGGTAACGCACATAAGTTGTTAAATCCTGAAGAGATACGCATTTTTACTTTTATTTTACAATATGCTAAATCCTCGAAAGGTAATGCACATAAGTTGCTAAATCATGAATGGACACACATTTCATATTCTATAGTGATACAAGAATGTAGATCTATGGATATTTTTAAAGCCGTTAGAAGACACACTTACAATTACAAGCACAGTTTGTGGGTGAACTTGTTGGGCTCTCCCTCCTTGGTGATTCATGGTAAGGTGGGAATCTTACTAGGCGAGGTAATCACTTTCCCTTTTCTCTCTTTTCGCTTTCATGCTAGTAGGATTAGATCATGAAGCTATGTTATCTATAGTGTTTCTTGGGTCTTGCTTATGTGATCATGTATGTTTTCTATGATTGATTGATCTTTACTTTCATATCTTTAAGTATGTATGTTGAGTTAGAATCCTTGGTCTAGGGACTCATGTCTTGGACTTAGTGATATTCTATCTCGTTGCACTCCACCGAGATCTTTTTTTGTAACTTTACCGCGAGCATGTTCAATTTCCATACTCCCGCTAAAGTGGGGGCTTAATGTATCATCTTAAAATGGAAGCACTTCCATGATAAGAATGTTTAGCCCTCTTTAGGGGATTTTTTTGACCTCCATCATACTATCCCTCCATTTCTGCATCATCCCCTGCTTCTGTGCCAGTTTAGAACCTTGATTAGACCTCTCCGGGCACCTTCTACCCCACCTGGCATGTTTTCCAGGGGTTATGACCCCCTAGGTCAAGGTTGACCTTGACCTTGACCTAGGTTAGGGTCAACCTCAACCCTGACCAGGGTCCCCCTTTTGAATCTGGAAGCCTGTCGGCTGTCGCGGGTCTTCCAAAATTCAATTTTCCTGCTTCTGGGTCGGTTGTTTCGGGTTCCGAAGCGGTGATTCATAAATTATATTTAACTTAGGTCCTCTCCTAAGGGTAAAGGCTCTAATTAGGATTTAATTATCCTATTTTGGCCTCCTTAGAAGATTGTGCCCTAGTTTCATATAAAAGGAAGTTTTCTCCTCTCATTTTCTCTAAGTGATATTGAACAAGAAAAAGTCTTCTAAGGGCGATCAAGCATCCATTATTCTACATGTCTTCAAGCTCTCAAGGTGTTCAAGTCTTCCCCTCAAGAATTCAAGCTCTCCACTGAAGATCATGGATTCAAGTTTTCAAGCCTTTGAAGGGATTTGGTTCAAGCATTCAAGATTCATCATTCAAAACCTTAGATCTAGCCATCATGATGGTGTGATCTTCCTTCAAGATCCTTTGTGCATCCTCAAGACTCTTTCATAATCTCTTCAAGGTGGATTTCAAGCATACAATCATGGAGGTTTATGGTCTTTATTGAGTCCAAGCTTTCATATTTACATACTTGCTTACATTTGAATTACAATTGCATATCTATTTAATATCATAGATTCATTGTTAGATGCCATTCTACTACTTGCTAGCATTCTATACTTTATTGATTTCAAGGTTAATTCCTAAATTGGGGTTTGACTAAGGCAAACCCCTCCCCCCAACAAAAAAACCTCTTTTTCTTGCAGGTATAGGTTCAGGACTGCGGAGTTGGACTCAGATCTGGATACCCTTTTCGGCTTTCTAGCGGGCTTCGCGAACAGATTTTATGTCGATGCTGTGCAGGTCAGGGTCGACATTATTGGGTCAGGGGTGACATTTATGGGTCAAGGTCGACCTTTTTCATAAGATAGTGTTGGATCAGAAAAATGTTTCTGGGTTTTGTTCATCTCTGTGTTTTGGTTCTGGATCATACTTCAGATTTTCTAGAAACAATCTACAGACCTTAGAAAATAGCATTCTTTGATCTGCAATTCTTTAAGGTTGGTTCTTCTTCTCATCCTTTTCAATTACTGTCATTTATCATATCTATATAATCAATTAATAGAATTTAAGATCTTCTTTACTCTAATTTCCAAATGGTTGATTCATTTGTGCATTAATCCCTCTTTTGGGTTGATCAACTTGGATCTTGTATTTGTGCATTTGGGGATAAAGTTGGAACAACTTATCTTCCTCATAATCACATTTCAATACAACCACAATTTAAATGTAAAGGTTAGAGAAATACATAATCAAACCCTAATAAAACTAAATGAAACATAAAGAAAGATTTTTCTTCCTTTACAATTATTTTTCATTTTTTTGTATTTTTCCTTTTTTTGTTGATTCATCAAGACGCATGTTACTAGGTTTTCACTAGGATGATCACTTTTCAAGACTTTTTCCAATTTTTAGTTTTTTTCGCAAGACAATATAGGTATGTACATGGTGTTGGACATTGAGAATTCTCAGGTGTAGAATTTGTTCATGTTGGCATGAAATTCCAATAGAAGGTACCTAGGCACATGTGAATGTTATCTTCTCTTGGTGTTTAGGAGCAATTCTGATCTGATTGTACCTTGAGAAGTTGTCCATTAATGATTACATTTCGTATCTGGATTTCATATCAACAATCATGTCGATATTGGGAAAAGGGAATTCATCTTTGGGACATTCCCTATTAAGATCTCTGAAGTCGGTGCAACCCAGATAGAATTATCTGGTTTTGATACATGTACAATATTCCAGATCCATTCTGCATAGTCAATTGCTCTGATGAATCCAACTTTAAGAAATTTTTTGAACTCAGCTTTTATGAGTAGAGAAACATGAGGGTGCATCTTTCTGAGCTTTTTTTTTTATCTGGTTTAACTCCATGTGCAATTGAGAGATGGTGCATTATGAGATCTGGATCAAATCCAGACATATCCGAGTAAGTCCATGCGAAGTTGATCTTTTTTTCTTTAAATATTTGAATGAATTCTTCCAAGTCCTTTGTTGATAATGATTGTGTCTAATGGATTATATGTGGATGTTCTTCAGTCCCAATATTCACAGGTTGCATTGGTTCTATTAATAGTAATGATTTCTCCTGGAAGTGACTCGACAATATATCAAGTACCCTGTCCTTCAACGCCTCAGAGAGTTTTTCACCATTGGATGCATCTTTTCTTTTTACTATTTTCTGTTTTGAAACTTCCAGAATGTGGTTTTTTCCTTTAGAAATTTTTTTTCTTTTCATTTTTATTTTCGGATTGAGAAACTTGATATCTTCTTCACTCATGTTCACGCCTGGTTCACTGGTAGAAGAGGTGACTCATTCAACAATGTTAAGATAGCAGGATATTGCATATTCATTGGGAAATGTAGGCATGTTTATGGGATGTTCTTGTAAAGCCCATCATAATTATCTCATCCATTCCTGTGGCAAGATCTTCCTCATTCTCATCTTGTCCCTCATCTTGTGGAAATTCCTGCAATTGAGTTATGATCCTTCTGAAATAAGTTCCCTATTTTGTAACCACATCTTTGGCCATATTTCTCCTTATTTCTACTTCCTTTTCCTTAGCCTTTTGTCTTTTAATTGGTGGCTCCTTAACATAAATTTCTTCACCTCCACTCTCTTCATCTTCTTCTTCTAATTCCAAGAGTCCCTTGCCATGCAAGGCTTGTGTGTCCTGGGATTCCTGGTATATGCACCTTTACTTCCAATTTTTAGCACTTGTGCCATCAAAGTCCCATATGATTCAAGCCTCTTTTCAACCCTTTGGAAGTATGGGGTGTCAGGAAAAAAACTAGAGAATGTAGGGTCTACTTCTTTCCATTCAACCTCTTCTCTCATGAGGTCTTTATGTTTCCTTCTTTCTTGGACATCAATCTTGCCCATTTGATTCTTTACAATATTCTCATAATAGAAATCTTCATGATCCCTAATAGTGGACCAAGGAAATATTTCTTTCAAAGCTATCTTGATAAATTTCTCTGGATCACAAAATCTTGAGATTGTACTCAATAATGTGTACTGTTTCAAAAAATATTAATTTGATCCAAACAAAATTGCCTACAGAGAAATCATATTCTATCCATAGTCTAGGGACAAATGTACCCTTCGTATGCCCTTCTAAAATCTCCTTATCCACCCAGGTGATTTTCCAAATGAACTCCATAAGAGCAACCCTGAATGGAACAAACTTAGGGAGTATATATGGGGGCTGAGAGCACCCATAAACTCTAATGATAGTAAAATGATCAAAGAAGAAAAAGTCACCCCAATTGTGACTAATTGTCCAATTTGGAACAAAATACCAAGGTCTTAATTTTCTTCTGACATCAATGGATAACCTCTCCTTATCCTCTCCCAGTATATCTAATATTGGAGTGACAATCCAATTTTTGAAGAAAAAAAAAGATGAGTTTGAAGATTTTCTATCCCATACTTGATTCCACCTCTGCACAGGCATTTCAACTCCATATTATGTTTTATACACCTCTAATTATTTGTCTATGAACTCCTTTTTATAGAACATAATAAAATACATCAAATGTGTTTGAACGTAGGAATATGAGAACCACTTTGAATTTCCACCAAAGCATTATGTATGGACTCTGGCACATAACCAACATAATCGTAGTCTATATTGACCTCTGGATGTTGAATATCTATGGCCATCATCAATAAGTTAGCAGCCACTCTTGTGTCTCCATCAAACCCCAAGACCTTACATAACCCGTAAACAATGCTTTTCATGTAATTATGGAAGGAGAGGTTGAATGGTGGCTTTATGTTGTCATAAACTATAACCAACCTTCCGTCCACCCTAGGCATGTACCTTGGCATTTCATGTCATTTGATCAACTTGTTACATCTTTCATAGTCATTAGTCATCTGATCCAAATCAATTTTTGTGCATATAGCACCAGAAATTTTGAAAACCTCTCCAAAACTTTGTCTACCTATGGTTACTAGGACAGTCTTATTCTTCCTCTGAATTACCCTAGACACATGTCAATAATCTTTGCCAATTCTTTTATCAAATCCACATCAACATATACATAAGGCACAATTAGTTTATCCATGTTCAAGTTCCATGGATTACTCTGGGAACTGATTTAACTCTGTTATTCTAGAAGTAGTGAGACAGAGCATTACCTGAGTGATTTAAAGTAACCAAATTTCTACATTGGCACCATTTGTCCTTCCATTCCATCCAATTTGTACTGTTTGCACTAGAATTTCCTGGTAACAAGTTTGCAAATTCATCAAAATACTTCTTTACCACCACCCCTTTTTTACCAGAGGCCTTTGAAGCTCCGCTAGAAGTTGCTTGAATCATCTTGAAATTTATATTATCACACCTTCACCAGACTAAGAAACTGCTTGCAAATCAAGCTCAGAACACAAATCTTTGTTAAAGCGCTCAAAATATCTTGGAAGAATAAAACAACTGTACATAATATAAGCACAATCATGCAATTTATAGAAAATCAAATAGCAAATCAAACCATTGTCAAGTCCACCATTACTTCTTACACTTGCTAGAATGGCCATTGGTGACTTCAATTAATTCCATCTTTGAGTGTTGTTGCGAGAACCAAGTATACATTTGTCTTTTTGAGCATTATTCAAATTTTACAAAACTTAGACACGTGGAAACCCTTCGTAGACTCGCACCACAACTCATGAAATTTTTGTTTCCTTTGCGAGCTAGGAAAAATGCCAACATTTATCTCTAATCGCGCACTCGCAAATCCTTTATTCAAATCTCTAATCATCCTGCGAGTAAGCGAGGAACGTCCATCTCATTAAGCCTTTTAGTCGCACACTCACACCAACATATGGAATATTCCTTTATTATCCACAACCAAGCCACAACCATTTATCTTCATCCAAACACATCTTAGTCATGAGCTCACAGCATAAAACGTAACTTGACCTTGACCTCTGTGAGTATGCGATAACCATAAAGATAATTGAAAACATAACCGTCGCCCACTCCCAGCTCAAAATGCTATGGATTAGTTAACACAGGGAGTGAGCAATGAGACCACTTAAACCTCAGACCTAACCACGTCACACACTCGCAGGCTAAAAGACCTTAAATTCCAACCACTTACGACTCATAAAGAACATAACATTCTCTTCACTTGCATACTCGCAATGTTAAAGAACTAACCACGATAGAGTCTATGACTACGCGACAAGGCTAACATCTTTCTTTTTTCTTGCACACGCGCGCCCTTAACTAGCAACATGAATTAACACTTGCGACTACACGACAATACTTAAAGGGCCAAATTTACCAAGGACTTAGAAGCCCAAACACCATAACACTTTAAAATTTCAAAAATTAAAGGCCCTCACATTAAAAAAGTGGGAAAGGCCATTCTCAACGTTCATGGGGAAATTTTTAAAAATATAGTGCTAAGAGTTTTTCCAACTAGGGAAAGTTGATTTCAAGATCAACATTAAGATCCAATCACTCTGGGATGTAGACCAAAATTAAAAGCTTAAAACTGTACATACACCCAAACAAGAAACAAAAACATGACCTGAAACAAAAATAAAATGTACTGTGCATGGAAGAGAAAATTTATGAGAAATAATGTTTCAGGAATTGTCCATGCACTGGAAATTCTTGCATCTTGCCACTCGAGTTTGCCAAATAATATGAGTCTTTTCCATGGAAATCATGAACAAAAAAAGGGCCCAACCATAATAACTCAAATTTTCTATGCTTTCCCTTCTCTTCTTTTCTTGCATTCCATTGGTGCACTATATCATTGATCTGAAATTTCCTCTCAGTTGCTCTCTTGTCGAATAAATATTTTGATTGCTGTTGGATTTTCAAATTTTTCTTATGTGCTTCATTTCTTATCTCTTCTAACCCAATCAATTGGATCATCCTATCCATCATGGGTTCTAACATCTCAACTTCTTCTTCCTACAAAAATTTGTAAACTGTAGTAAGTTATTCAATGGAAATCTTGCCTTGTTCTCCATAAACCATTTCAAAAGGGGAAACCCCTATAGCCCTTTTAACTGTCACCTTGTCAGCCCACAAATCCAACTTCATCTTTGAGTTCCAAGACCTTTATTCTTCTTCATAATCTTCTTAATTATTTTCATTATGCTCTTATTGCTGGACTCAGCCTATCCATTTTTTTGTGGATGATAGGGTGAGGAGTAAGATATAAAAATACCATAACCTTCAAAAAAATCCTTGAACTCCTCAGATCTGAAGCTCATGACATTATCCATTACCAACCTAGTAGACACACCAAATGTGGTCAAAATACTATCTAACATAAAATCCATAGCCACTTTACTAGTTGTCTTAGATGGGATTGCCTCAATCCATTTGGTGAAATAATTAGTGGCCACCAAAATCCAACTATAACGCTCACTTGATTTTTTTGCAAATTTACCAATAAAATTAATGCCCCATTGGGAAAAAGGTGCTTCTATTGACATGGGATTCAACAATAATGCCCCTGAATATTTCATTTTACAAAAAAATATTTGGCAAGATTCACATTTCTGCACAAATTTTTGAGTATCTCTAAAAAGAGAAGGCCAATAAAATCCAGCTTTAATTATTTTATGTGTTGTACTTTTTGTAGAATAATGGCCTCCACAAACACCATTATGCATCTCATTCAAAACCATCTCAAACTTTGATTTATCTAAATAAAATAACATAACTCCATCTCTATTTCTCCAAAATAAGTCACCCTGAATGAGTACATACCTTTGAGCTTGGAGCATGGGAGTTATTTTTTGAGTATCTGTCATATCCTCTGGACATTTGGTATTCTTCAAAAAATATTCAATATCAACATACCATGGTTGTACTTCAATACTAGTATGCATCATACTTACAATCCGAACATTATTAATCTGGGCTAGCTCCATGTTTGTATCTATCAAAAGCTTGGCTAAACCCAAACCCCTAACCAACTTTGTGATCTATATCTCCAAATTGAATTCTTGAATTTTGTTGATCCATTTGCACCTTTTTCCAGTAACTTTGAATTGAGATAAAATATTTGTTACCGTTGAATGTGGAACATAAGAAATTTGTTTCCTTGACTGCCTTGACCAAGGCATACACTTTCTTCTCCATTATTTCATAATTTTATTCAACAACATACAGAGACTTACTAAAAAATTCAATGGGATGCTCAAATCCCTCTTTATCTTTTTGCAACAATACTGCAACAATAGTATAAAATGATGCAAAAGAGAAAAGAGAAAAAGGATTTTCATAATCACGAGATTGTAGCACTAGTGCTTCCTGAATGACCACTTTTACTTTTTTGAAAGCCTACTAAGCCCCTTTATCCCAATCAAACTTAACATTCTTTCTGAGAAATTTGACTATTGGTTTCACAATCTCTTCAAAGTTTGCAATAAATCTTCTCACAGATTTTATCTTGCCCAAAAAAGATTGTACACCTTTAATATTTTTGGGAGGTAACACCTTGTTTATAGCTTTGATTCTTTTAGGGTCAATTCTAACCCCTTGTTTTGACATTGTGTCCCAATAACTTACCTTCTATCACAACAAATTGACACTTCTTTGGGTTTAAAGATATTCCTACTTTGAAGCCTTATTGAAAATATTTACAATGATCCTCAGCCTTTCTTAAGTATACAGTCAAGTCATCTAGATATATTACCATACTTATATTTACAAATTCCTTGAAAGACACATCCATTTCTCTTTTAAAAGTGACCCTGCATTCATTAAGCCGAAAGGAATTCTCACATACACATATGTGCCCCATGGAGTAGTGAAAGCTATCTTGAACTGACCAGACTCTCAAACCAATACATGATTGTATCTAGAAAACCCATCCATCATGGATAAAAGATCACAACCTGTAACCCTTTGTAACATGACCTTCATATTTGGAAAGGAATAATTATCTTTTAGAGAAGCTACATTCAGGTTTTTGTTAGAATAACGGAGAGGGGGCGGGGGGGTGAATCAGTGGCCTTAAAAATAATTCCAAAAATCCAGCCAAAACTTATATCTCAAATATGATATCCTCTAGTTATCTTTCAGTCCATCAAGATGTATTCCATAAATAACTTTAACAAATATAATATGCTCAGTAAGATATACTATTTATCTTTTCTAGACTTTACCGAATAGCAGTAAATAAACTTAGTGTTAGCCAACCAATCTAGTTTCAATAATGTATAAATAAAAATATCAATGCAATGAACCATATACACATTTGACACATATATTTTAACATGGAAACCTTGCTAAGGGAAAAAACACCTGGGACCGGTAACCCAAAATATTTTCACTCTTCTGAAGTGAGCTCGGTGAAGAGCCAACCCTGTTAAAGGTTACAATACACACTGTTAAGTGTGACCTTGTTAGAGGATTTAAAACTAATAGTTTATATTTTGACCTAGCACTCACTATGTTGTCAACAAGAAAACCTTTTGATACTCTTGAGTATTTCAATACAATAAGGACTATTAAATGCCACTCGGTTAAGAGATTTTCTGAATCAATGGTTAAAGTGATACAGTAAATGATCTGTTAAAAATAAAAATTTAGCTTGTAGATATTAAGATCTATTGTAAGTCTAATAATACCTCTCTGATCAATTTTCACTTCAATTCCTTTTCTTTCGTTCTTTCTTCTTTCTGCTCGGTGAATGCCCTTTCCTTTGTTGCTTGATGTTTGGAAAATTTCTTGGCTCTGTTCTTTAGACTTTATAATCAGATTTGCATGAAGAATTCAATCTTCACCAGAATTATACTCAACATTCCTCTCTTTCCTAATGAGTTCCTTATCTCTTTATATAGACATGATTAGCCGCTCAATCTCCTTATTTTTTTCATAGATCACTTCTTGATTCGTAAAACTCACCATGCTTTGCTTTACCCTGTAAAGCTCTGATTTAGTTTTTTCCATAAATCTCTCCATGATAGTTGTGAATAAACACACTTTAAACCTCTTCCATGATTTAGTTTAACTGATCCTTGAAAATAAGGCAATTAATCAGTCAAACCCTAAATATAGCTCTTCCAGCTAATTAGTTTTGTTGTTCTTTAACTTCAGTTCTGCTCGGTCATCATCTTCAGTTGTGCTCAGTAACAACTTCAGTTTACTGCAGTGCTTGGTATACACTTGCTTGGTGTTCACTGTCCATTGGTGTGCACTATCCATCGGTGTTTACTTTCCATTGGTGTTTACTGTCACTCGGTGTATACAGAACTTTTATGTTTTACTGATAACATAAACTTTGTCTCTTCAGCTCTTCAAGGTTATGACCAATATGTGTATGAACAATCATACCATATTAAGTTAACATCAATATTGACAATACAATACATTAACTGATTTAATGTCTTGCATTCACTTTCGCATCTCGGCGATCATCAACTTATCATCTTCAAACATTCAATTAGTTATAGTTCATCAATATCTCCCTTTGGCATTGAAGGAAACACAATATGAAATATGCCATAACAGACCAAACTTATTGTTCTATAACCAATTCAAACATCTGAATCTCAGTAAGCTCTTCTAGCTTAGATTTGATTCTGTTGTGTGCTCTCCCTTTCTTCATTCCCTTTAATGGATAGGTGTAGCAATTTTTTCTTCTGATTATGTCTCTCTCTTTCTTGTAGAATCTCTTCTCTAATTCTCTCCCTTTGATGGATGGTTATTTCATTGACAGTAACTTTTAGATATTCTCTCCACTTGATATTATTCTATCCCTTTGTGTGTTCTTCTTCCTAATGTATATTTCAATGAATATATCTCTCTCTCTTTGACAACAATGCCAAAAAAAAAATCAGCTTTGTAGTAGCCAACAATATTTTTCTCCCTTTGAAGCTTCCTGTCCCTTTAGTGGACTGATATGTCTGTTACCCTAATTTACAACATGCATCAAAGTAACCATAAATAGGGAAAATTGCATTGTTAGAAGAGTCCAGTTAGTACTATCCTTCAGATATTATTAATCAACATTTTATGATTATATTCATTTTCAGAAATTGTCATTTGTACTCTAAGAGTTTATCACATTCCAGAATTTCCAAATTACAATTGATCAATTACATTGTGCATTCAAGCTGAATGTATTATACAAGTGTTATTTCATCTTTCTTTTCATGTCAAAGTAATAGTACATTGCAAAATAGAAGGCATAATTGAAAGTATGGAGTAGGAGTCCCATGCATTGCCTTGTGGTTGGTTGCTTGTTGGTTGCATATCAAGTTCTAGGTCTTCATAGTCCATCTTCATCTGCATTTAGGTCTTTTTAGGGTTAACCTGCATCATGAGAGAAAGTGGGGTGTTAGATGCAGTTGGATCTAAGCAATGCATGGAACATAAACAACATACAATCAATCCTTCTAAATACTGCATATGCATTTGATGAATCAATGTAATAAGAAAACATTTATCCATAGTATCTGAAAAATAGTATTAAAAGGGACTTGTTATAAACATGAAACCTTTTGCTATGTATGATCACTTTGATATATGTTATTCTTTTCTATATGATCAGATATTTGAATGAAAGGGACTTGGTACTACCATCTGAGAAACCTTTTTCAAAATTTAGATCAACCTACTATTTCACCAAATACAAACAGACCAATGAACATTAATGAGTGAATGCCATCTCAACATATACTCACTCACAAATGATAATTGGTTCATTTTATCTGATGACCTAATAAATTGAATGGTGTTTTGTGTGCAAATGGGCAGGTATGCATAACTGAATGTAGGAAACAAAATAATGCAGTGGATGTCACAAGCCCGTGCTCAAACTTCACATAAGCCATTACATGCAGAAGGGGATTGTTTAAATCTAAGAAGGTTACTACTCACATGCATAAGAAGGATAAGATGCAGACACATGAAGGAATTCAAGAGATGCTACAGGAGGCACATGAACAAATAAAACTGGAAAAATGCAGAATTGAAAGAATTTGAAAGTTCACTGTCTTCATGTAAATAAGGGAGATTGAGAAATGTTGTTATAGTAAGTGCCTCTTCATGTGTATGTTGTTTCAAGACATCTGGTAAAATTTCATTTTGGAGATCAAAGTTGAAAACACATGCATAAAGATTATGCATAGATTCTATAAAGTGAGAAGATGCTATTGTGTTCATTTTAATGAAGTGAATCTGCAAAAAGAATATGCATAACAAAGAAATATGGAAGCTACAAATAAGGACAGAAATTAACAAATCTCAGTATCAGCATGAGTTTGCATTCATGATGGTGGAACATGCACAGAAGAAAGACATCAAGAATGGAATATCAGTGATTATCTATCAACCTTATGGATGCTGATTTCAAAGAGATACAATTCATGTCTTCATGTTAATTTTCAAGAGATATCTAAATGCAAAGTGTTTAAACAAAAACATCTTATACTGCTATACTAAAAGATAATATACATTCATGATGACAGTACAAGGTATGCAATGATGTTAAAACATATATGCCAATTAGGGTTTCCCATTTTGAGAATGACCCATGGGAGTCACGAGCCCGTGCTCGAACCCCATGGGTAAAATCTTGCATGCATTTAAAAAGAAACACTGTGTTTTTACACTAACTGCGTTTAATATTTTTGAAAATTTAAACATACACAAGTTTCATATGTTTTTCTCATACTGTTATCAGTTAAACAAGAAATAGTTATGTTTTACAAGCATACTGGAGGAGAAATATCTCTTGTTTTTGCAGATAAAACAGAGCACAGCTGATACAAAAGAGTGTTCAGTCTGAACAGGGAAGCATGTTTTATGCTTATTAAAAGTTTTGACAGCAAGGAGAATGTTTTCTAAAAACATTTAAACAGTACAAAAACCCGTGTTTTACTTCAAATTCAGACAAGCATCAAAACTGACAACTTCAAGTGCAAGCTCAAAAGCCATGTGGGTATTTCAAAATATTGCGAATGATAGCATGTGGGTATGACAGTGAAGTTCAACATTAAGCAGTGCTACAGTAATGGGCTCGATAGTAAACAAAGACTAGTTCAAAAGTTATATGAATGTTTAAGCTACAGTCGACATCAAGCAAAGTGTTCCAACATTTATCAAACACTAAGTAATGATTACATTGAGAGAGTCGACACAGCAAAAGAAACCTCATGGTTATAAAGCTTCACATCATCTCTATTCTACAGCAAATAAAAGTAATAATGATCACTTATCTGTATGTGCAAAGTTGCTGGTGTATCCTCTTTATACTTTCAGTCATGGTTGTATCAACTCGCAGAAAAAATGTCAAGCTTATGACTGAAAGATGTCATAGATTTTAAACCAAATACATCCATCGCATCTTTCCGTCATAAGCTATATTTTTATGCTGAAGAGAACCCACATGGTGGTTGGTTGACAATTTAGTTATAGCTTGGTCTGTTGCCCGCATGTCTGAAGGAGGAAGCCAAAAGACAACCCGCGACATTCAAAAGACATACAGTGGAGGCCGCGGTGTTTTTCCCCAGTTCCATGTCACACTACAGAATGTGGATGAGTCTCAAGCTATTGCTGAGATGACTAAGCAGTGAAGGCCGAAGTTCATGTTGGTTCGATGCCTCAACCACAGTTCAAGGTCACTCCCAGACTTGCAGTGGTGTTGCTCTATGTTACACTACAAACTGGGGATGAGTCTGAAGCTATGGCTAAGACATCCCCAGTTCAAAACCGAATTTTATGGGCTTGACATCTCAACCACAGCTTGAGACCATTCCAAGACTGCAGTGGTAATACATTCCAAGTCTACAGTGGTGGCCACAAATAATGAAGTACTTCCAGAGTCTCCTTTATGCACTGCAGTTCAAAACCCGCGATAATATTAAAACATCAGCTCAAGAAACCCAAGTTACAAACAACTATGCGACACCATTTGTATTAGCTTAAAGACACTATATCACCAAATGACCCAACATTCAAGCAAATGGAAGATGACTTACAGTTGAAGCCCAAGTTCAAGCAAAAGAAGACCAAAAGCCATGGCCTTTATTGAAGGAAAATACAACAGAAAGATGCCATGTGTTACAGTGAGCATAAAATGACATCTTTTTCCCTCCTAAAGCTCATGAAATTGGAGTTTCTCTACAGAACAAAGGTGGATTCATTACAGAAAACATGGTTTCCGGATTCAACACGGCGACGCCACAAAGCAAAAAACCCTAACTCACAAATGAAATCAATGAAAATGCATTGTGTTTTACTCACATTTGAAATCCACTTTCAGATGGAGTAAATGTAGTTACAGTTCCTAGTGCATCGACATTCCCTCCATATTTCCACGATGGTACCTTTAGTGCCACAAAGTCTTAAGACTGTCTCTTCAGAAGAAAATGGTCATGTCGATGGTGGGTGGTGATCAAACAAACAAACTTTAGTTACACTAACTGCTCCAGTATGGCATCGGCAGAGTTACCATCTCTATGTAATCAGGTTATGTTAGGGTTGCAGTGTTTACATTTGGGAGATGATGGGTTCGGCTTCTATTTTGATACTTTGTTTTAAAAAGTTGATAAGATATGCAATTGATATATTTTTATGTATAAACTTTAGGGGTTAAAACTTAGGGTTTTGATTTATGGTGCTAATTTGGCCCTATCTTTTAGGAGACCTAATCTTTGGAGGGCTTTTGGGGGGAAATTTTTTTGAAAATAGGCCATGTTTGCTATTTAGTGGAGGTTTTGTTTCATGTTTAAAGGGGGGGGGGGCAAATTGGTGGNGGGGGGGGTCAAATTGGTGGAGAGAGAAGCTTTAGTGAATTTTCTATTCCTATAGCTGTTTGTTCATGTTTTTGTATTCCATTGTAAGTTCATGCTTGTAATTTCAATTTTGTGCAAGAGGATTATACTATTCCTTGCCATTATTTTGAAATTCATACATGTAACTTGTATACAGATTTTGAGAAGAATATAGGTTCTCCACTTTTTCTATACATCTTATTGTGATCATTTGTTCAAGTTTCGTTTCAATTTTTTGGCATCCAAGAGTAATACATCTGTAATATGGATTAGTGAATTGCATTGATTCCTATTCTATATTATAGAATATAAGCCTTTTGCAGAATATGCATGTTGTTAATGGTAAGATTACAGCTTGTGGTTAAACCCTAGTTGTGGCCTTCCAAATAGCCTATGTATTAGACAGTGAATGATAGTGTAGAGATCCCTAGGGTATGTTAAGTGAGTGTCAGTTTGAAGCTTTTGAAAGATCTAAATCTTCTTGGTGTATCACCTTTTCTAGTTTTATTCATGCAAGTTCAATTTTAAATCTTTCTCCCTTTTCTCAATTTAGTTTTCAATCAGGAGGTGATATTCCATACCAAATAGGAACCGGCCTAGAATCTGGAGACTCTTCCTCATCCATAGTTCACCCACAGCTAGAGGAAGTTTCCATTGTCAGATAGAATTTTCATGAAGCCTTAATGCCTGATTTAGGGTGACAATTCTAAGCCTGAATAGTTTTTGGCACGCCCGGTGGGACAACGAACTGCTTCTCAGTTCTGATTTAAGTTCTGTGATTGATTTAAGCTCACAGTGTGGATTTTAATGAGCAGAACTCCAACAAGATCAAACAAGTAAGGATTTGTGTACTAGGAGTTATAGCCAAACAAAAGAGGAGGAAGATCATCCAGAGGTGGAAGAACATCACAAGATCCAAGAGGTACTATATTGAATTCAAATTTCTCTTCATTTGATAATCCCATTTTTGAAGATCAAGCTGTGAATTTAGAAGAACTTGAGGTTATTTTTGAAGAGATCAGTCTTACTAAAGATCTAAGTGTTCCTACTCATTCCAGATCAGAATTTCCAAGTATTAAAGATTTGTCTATAGATAATTCTATTTTTGGAGCCTCTACAAGTGTTACTGTAGCAAATCCCTAGAATTTGAAGACTTATCAAAGGAAGGTAGTTCAACATACTCAACCTCCTATTGTACCTGTTATTCAGCAACAAGTTCCACCAGCTACAGGAATGGAAAGAAATCTACCATTTGTTCCTTTTGATCAAGTTAGTCCTCTCAGTATGCAAATCACACCAATATACCTTTGGCTTCCTTGAAAGGCTTTCCATCATTCACCGTAGAAGGTCAAGTGACAACTATTGAACACATTAGAGATATTGCATCTCTTTGCAATGTCCATCATGTCACGGAGGAAGATGTGGCTTTGAAGATGTTGGTTGCATCATTAAAAGGTAAAGCTCTTGATTGGTTTAGAACCCTTCCAGTGAATTCTATTGCTACTTGGGATGTTTTGGGGGAAAGGCTTTCTAAGTTTTTTGAGGATAAATCTGACAATTTGTCTTTAGTGGAGAAATTAACTACTATCAAAAGGGCTCCACAAGAAGAGTTAAGTGATTTTAATCTCAGATTCCAAAAGACTTGGAATAGGATTCCTGCCACGGTAAGACCCTCTTCCGAATATGCTTTTCTATACTTTCTCGAAAGCTTGAATAGTGATATTTCAGTAATGATCCAATCCATGGGGGGAAATTCTTTACCTCAAGCTTTTGATATTGTAATTAGGGTAGAGAATAGTCTCATTCAGGCAGGAAAAATTGCTCCTAGGCCACCTATGCCTTTCTTTCCCAGTATCCAACCCAATATTCCATTAATTGCTCCACCTTTAGCTCCATTGCCATCTTATAAAAGTGAAGAAATAATGCCTACTTTCCCTCCCAGTGAATTGCAAAGTATAAAAAATAGCCAGCAAAAGATTGAGAGCTTGCTACAAACTTTTGGGAATGAACTAGTAAACCTGAAAAGGTAGCAAAGCCATCCCATAGCCCATACTTAGAGTCAATTTGCTAGTTCTTCATCTCAGTAGCCTAATCATCCCAGTTATCAAGGCAATAAGCAGCAATATCAAGGAAATAGCAATACCAATAGGAAAAATTGGAACCAAAGGCCTTATAGGCCTTACAATCCTACACCCCTTAATGTTGTTAGAGATATTGTTCCCAGTCAAAATAACCTTGCTACAGATTACGAATGGTGCTATCCTTGTAGTGAACCCCACAATTAGTCTAAGTGTACTAATGGAGTGCTCAATCAAGCCCTAATGGTTCAAAGTGTGATTGATTCACAACCTACTGTATCCACTGAAGAGACTTAACAACACTCTGATATACCTGCCCCTGATACTACATTCCTCAATTGGCAAGAGGAAGAGTTTTGTGGAGTGAATGGTGATTCATCCATATCAGCAAATACTAGAGCCAAGAAGAGAGCCCTAGAATCAGAGAAATCAACTTCTGGGATTGCTGCTACAAATCAATCATCATTCATTCCACCAGTTTCAATCCTAAAGGGAGCCTCTACTCATGCAAATAAAGAAGCACCCTATCAGAAATAGGCATATCAGCCCATTAGTAAGTCACCTCAGAAGGTATAGTTTGCTGTCCCTTATAACATTGTTGATAATATGAAGAAGGTGAATGTTTCTATTTCCATGTGGGATTCATTAGCTATTCCAGGGAAAACCAATTTATTAAAGGAGGAGCTGTCAAAAGGAACAACAATTCCACATCAAGTTGTACATCATACTCCTAGAGTGGTCTTGACCAATTCAGGGCCTTCAATGGTTCATGATGAAGCAGTTAAAGGAGAAAGGAAGATTGGTAAAGTGCAGAAGCCAGTATTACAAGTAAGTAAAAATGCAGCAGAATTAAAGCAATCAGCAATACCAGTTGAAAGAAAATCAAATACTATGTAGAAAGTGACAGGAAAGGAAGGTAAGAAATTTGCAAATGTTAAGCCTCCTCCTTTCTGTGTTTCTTTAATTATTGGAAACAAATTAGTGCATAATTGCATGGTTGACAGTGGTGCAAACAACACTATTATGCCAAAGAGCATAACTGATTTATTGGATTTGAAGTATGAACCTCTTGAGAAAGGAGTTGTTCAACTTGATGGTTCTTCAGTTAAAACTGTTGGGATTGTTAAAAATGCAAGTTTAACCTTACACTCATGTCCAAACTTCTTCATTTCCCAAGATATTTTTGTCATAGATCTGCCACCTTACTTTGCTCTATGTTTATTAAGAGACTTCACAGCCAAGATAGATGGATATTTCTCATCAGATTGGTCTCACCTGTATTTCAGAACTAGGTATGGTGCTAAGGTGACCATAAAGTCAGAATTATGGGCCAAAGACCATATAGAGCCTTATAATCCTAGCCCCATAAATGAAAGTTGTGTGATCATGGATCCAAATGAAATTAATGAGAGTTCATCTTATAACACACAAACTGAAGAATACCCTGATATTGTTCTTGATGAATGGGCAGCTAGAAATGATCAAGAAATGGATGTGTTTGATGCTGGTTTTGGTAATTATGTGATGTTAGAATCGGATTCAGTCGTGCCTAATCTGATTAAAGATCAATGTTCTAAATTTGAATTATTTAACCAGCTATGGGATTTATATTTTGATGGGTCTAAGAACAAGGATGGCATTGGTGCAGGAGTTATGTTGATTTCACCTCATGGTGATAGATTTTATGCTGCTTACCAGTTATCTTTTCCATGTTCTAACAATGTAGAAGAATATGAGAGCTTGATCCAAGGCTTGGAGTGGGCCAGGAAAAGGGGAATCAAATGTTTAAGGGCATTTTGGGACAGTGAGTTGATAGTGAGACAGGTGAGAGGTATTAATGCTATTAAAAATGATCTCCTAAAGCTGTATAAGTCAAGAGTGTTTGATATTTTGAAAGATTTTGATGCCTTTAATCTCATTTCCATACCTAGAAGGAAAAATATACATGCTGATAGATTGGCTGGTATTGGTGCACATGCTTCAATTATGGAAAATAAAGGACTGATTTCAGACCACTCGCATGTTAAAATTATTTTTAGGCCATCTATTCCTGACAATGATATTAATTGGCAAGTATTTTACACTGATGAACATATCTTGAGTTTTATGACAGAAACTAAAGAATTTTTTTCTCCTAAAAGAGATAAGTATGATCAGCAAATGGAGAATCAAGTTATTCAGCTGAAGAATAATAAGCTTCCAAGGGGATTGGTCAGCCTGGAATCAACCTTTAATTCTGATGATCAATTCAGAAAAAGTAAAACCAGTTTACTAGTTAAAGAAGATCATTGTGAGGAAGTGTAGATCTTTAGAGACAAGTATCTAAAGGTTGGTAAAATAAACTCTCCCAAAGAAAAATAATTGTTTATTGATCTTTTCAGAGAATATAGTGATGTATTTGCTTGGGATTATGCTGATTTAAAAGGATTTGATCCCAAACTAACTCAGCACACCATAGATTTATAACCAAATGCAAGACCAATCAGGCAAAGGCAAAGGCCCATAAACCCCAAATTAGAGCCTTTAATGCTAAAATAACTAAGAAAGATCTTAGATGGAGGCATAATATTCCCAATAAAGCATACATCATGGGTTTCTAATCTAGTTTCAGTGAGGAAGAAAAATGGAGAGGTAAGACTCTGTGTAGATTTTAGAGACCTGAATAGAGCATCTTTGAAAGATAGGCATCCTCTCCCTTCCATGGAACAAATCCTTCAATATGTTTTAGGTTCTAAAATATTCTCACTCTTGGATGGATATTCTGGTTATAACCAGATTTTAGTTAAAGAATCTAATCAATTCAAAATAGCCTTTACTACTAAATGGGGTACAATGGCTTACCAAAGGATGCCATTTGGGTTGTCAAATGAAGTGGCCACTTTCCAGAAAGAAATGGACGTGGCTTTCAAAAACTTAATGTATAAATTTGTTTTGGTATATCTAGATGATGTTACCATTTACAACAAGGTTACAAACTAGCATATTGATCATTTGAAACAAATTTTGTAGAGATGTAGAGAGTTTGGAATCTCTCTTAACCCAAAGAAGTCTGTTTTTGCAGTACATGAAGGCAAACTTTTGGGGTATCAAGTGTCCAAAGAAGGTACAACAATTGATCCTGAAAGGATTCATGCAATTCTTGAGCTATCACTGCCAAAACATAAAAAGGGATTGCAAAGTTTTATTGGAAGGATAAATTTTGTTAGACGCTTTATTCCCAGTATTTCAAATTTATTGAAACCTTTGACTTCTATGTTAAAAAAGGATGTGCCTTTCAGCTAGACTGCTGAGGGAAAGGAGAGTTTTGAGAAAATTAAGCATGCCTTATCTTCAGCCCCTACATTAGCTAATCCTGATTTCTCTAAGGATTTTGTTTTATATGCTTATGGTGGGATTGACACAGTTTCAGCAATGCTGGTGCAAAAGAATGAAGAAGGATAGGAGAAACCATTAGCCTTTTTAGCAAAGGTATGAATAATTATGAGGAAAAATACATCTTTGTAGAAAGACATGTACTAGCTGTTATAAAAGCTTTAAAGAAGTTTAAGCATTTGGTTGTTGGGAATAGAATACATCTAATGATTGCACACCCTAGCATTAAAGAATTTCTATTGAATAAAGATGTCAGTGAAAAAAGGGCAGGGTGGATAACTAAAGTCATGAAGTATGATGTACAAATCCATGTAGCCAAGCTGGTTAGAGGAAAAGGCTTACGTGCTTAGATGGAAGAAGCAGAAGATCAAGTTAAAACCACTAAAGAGGTAATCTTACGCCAAGGTAATTCTGTACTGATTAATGATTCAGCATCCTGGTTGTCAGATATGACCAGATTTATTCATACTAGTCAATATCTAATGCATCTTGACATAGCCAAGAGAAGGTACTTCAGGCTTCAATCTATTCCTTATGTGCTAATTGATAACATTTTGTATAGGAAAGATCTTGCTAGTATGCTTCTTAAATGTATAGATTATGTGGATCAAAACAAGATTCTATCTGAATTTCATGATGGATCTTGTGGGGGGCATTTCAGCCCCAAGACTACAGCATGGAAGATTCTAAGAGCTGGCTATTATTGGCCAAATTTATTCAAGGATGCTCGTTCATGGGTAAGAAGATGCCAAAGTTGTGCTATGTTTGCAGGAAAGAAAAGGTTAGCAACATTGCCATTAAAACCAATCATGGTGGATCAACCATTCAACAAGTGGGGAGTGGACTTTATAGGTCCAATAAACCCTAATTCTAGTGCAAGGCATAGATGGATCTTAACTGCCACAGATTATTTCACTAGATGGACTGAGGCTATTGCACTAAAATAATCTTCTAGAAATGCTGTTCTAAATTTCTATGCTGATATTATTACAAGGTTTGGAGTTCCTCAGTCAATAGTATCAGATAATGCCTTAGCTTTTGTTGGATAAGCTATAACAGAATAGGCTGTCAAGAATGGTATTTATTGAAGTACTTCTTATAATTACTACCCATAGGGTAATGGTCTTGCAGAGTCTACCAATAAAAACCTAATCAGGATTATCAAAAAGACTTTGCAAGGAAACAAGAGGGATTGGCACTCTAGGTTCAAGGTAGCTCTGTGGTTGGACGTAATTACACATAAACAGGTTATTGGGAATTCACCCTATGTCCTTGTTTATGGCAAAGAGGCCAGATTGCCCATATCTATAGAATTCCTTGCATTGCAGCTACCTGATCAAATGTTTCTTTTTGAAGAAGGAGATCCCCTTTCCTTGAGGTATGCTGGTTTATTGAAATTAGAAGAAGAAAGGAAAAGGGCATTTGAAACTTTGGAGTTGGTTCAAGCACAAACTAAGAGATCTTTTGACAAAAGAACTACATCTAGGGATTACAAAGAAGGTGATCTAGTACTTAAGTGGGATGTACTAAAGGGAAAGACAAGGCAACATGATAAATTTGATAAATTTTGGGCAGGCCCTTTTGTTATTACAACCTGCAATGAAAACAATGCTTATCAGTTGTCCACAACTGATGGATAAGTTCTGCGAATTCCAGTTAATGGAATACACCTCAAGGTTCGTTTTGAGGGTTAGGTTTTAATCTAGGTTTTCATTTTCAATAAGTGTTGTCCAAGCACATAGGTCTTTAGGTTGCATTAGGTCTAGGATAGCTGCATTTTTATTTCAATAATGATTGCATTCATGGTTCCAGGTTTCCTAACTCTATTGCCCAAGGATAAAGGTCTAGGGTTGTGTCTAGAAGGCAGACATCTAGTAGAAGTTGCCAAAATTGTTACCCTAATTTACAACATGCATCAAAGTAACCATAAATAGGGAAAATTGCATTTTTAGAGTCCAGTTAATACTATCCTTCAGATATTATTAATCAACATTTTATGATTACATTCATTTTCAGAAATTGTCATTTGTACTCTAAGAGTTGATCACATTCCAGAATTTCCAAATTACAATTGATC
>MU225022.1:397870-432281 GCA_018584345.1 Thuja plicata | reverse complement strand
TTCATGTCAAAGTAATAGTACATTGCAAAATAGAAGGCATAATTGAAAGTATGGAGTAGGGGTCCCATGCATTGCCTTGTGGTTGGTTGCTTGCTGGTTGCATATCAGGTTCTAGGTCTTCATAGTCTATCTTCATCTGAATTTAGGTATTTTTAGGGTTAACATGCATCATGAGAGAAAGTGGGGTGTTAGATCTAGTTGGATCTAAGAAATTCATGGAACATAAACAACATACAATCAATCCTTCTAAATACTGCATATGCATCTGATGAAATCAATGTAATAAGAAAACATTTATCCATAGTATCTAAAAAATAGTATTAAAAGGGACTTGTTCTAAACATGAAACCTTATGTTATGTATGATCACTTTGATATATGTTATTATTTTCTATATGATCAGATATTTGAATGAAAGGGACTTAGTACTACCATCTGAGAAACCTTTTTCAGAATTTAGATCAACCTACTAGTTCACCAAATACAAACAGACCAATGAACATTCATGAGTGAATGTCATCTCAGCATACACTCACTCACAAATGATAATTGGTTCATTTTATCTGATGACCTAATAAATTGAATGGTGTTTTGTGTGCAAATGGGCAGGTATGCATAACTGAATGCAGGAAACAAAATAATGCAATGGATGTCACGAGCCCGTGCTCAAACTTCACATAAGCCATTACATGCAGAAGGGGATTGTTTACATCTCAGAAGGTTACTGCTCACATGCATAAGAAGGATAAGATGTAGACACACGAATGAATTCAAAATATGCTACAGGAGGCACATGAACAAAGAAAACTGGAAAAATGCAGAATTGAAAGAATCTGAAAGTTCACTGTCTTCATGTAAATAAGGGAGATTGAGAAATGTTGTTACAGTAAGTGCCTTTTCATGTGTATGTTGTTTCAATGCATCTGTTAAAATTTGATTTTGGAGATCAAAGTTGAAAACACATGCATAAAGATTATGCATAGATTCTATAAAGTGAGAAGATGCTATTGTGTTCATTTTAAACAACTGAATTTGCAAAAAGAATATGCATAACAAAGAAATATGGAAGCTGCAAATAAGGAAAAAAATTAACAATCTCAATATCAGCATGAGTTTTCATTCATGATTTTGGAACATGCATAGAAGACATATATCAAGAATGGAATATCAGTGATTATCTATCAACCTTATGGATGCTAATTTTAAAGAGATACAATTCATGTCTTCATGTTAATTTTCAAGAGATATCTAAATGCAGAGTGTTTAAACAAATACATCTTATACTGTTGTACTAAAAGATAATATACATTCATGATGACAGTACAGGGTATGCAATGATGTTAAAACATATATGCCAATTAGGGTTTCCCATTTTGAGAATGACCCATGGGAGTCACGAGCCCGTGCTCAAACCCCATGGGTAAAATCT
Source organism: Thuja plicata (assembly GCA_018584345.1). Taxonomy (NCBI): domain Eukaryota; kingdom Viridiplantae; phylum Streptophyta; class Pinopsida; order Cupressales; family Cupressaceae; genus Thuja; species Thuja plicata. Next base: position 430,853 of record MU225022.1, on the reverse strand, counting down.
TGTATGCATTTAAAAAGAAACAGTGTGTTTTTACACTAACTGCATTTAACATTTTCAAAAATTTAAACATACTCAGGTTTCATATGTTTTTCTCATACTGTTATCAGTTAAACAAGAAATAGTTATGTTTTACAATAATACTGGAGGAGAAATATCTCATGTTTTTGCAGATAAAACAGAGCACAGTTGATACAAAAGAGTGTTCGGTCTGAACAGGGACGCATGTTTTATGCTTATTAAAAGTTGTGACAACAAGGAGAATGTTTTCTAAAAACATTTAAACAGTACAAAAACCCGTGTTTTACTTCAAATTCAGGCAAGCATCAAAACTGACAAATTCAAGTGCAAGTTCAAAAGCCATGTGGGTATTTCAAAATATTGTGAATGACAGCATGTGGGTATGACAGTGAAGTTCAACATTAAGCAGTGCTGCAGTAATGAGCTCGATAGTAAACAAAGACTAGTTCAAAATTTATATGAATGTTTAAGCTACAGTCGACATCAAGCAAAGTGTTCCAACATTTATCAAACACTAAGTAATGATTACATTGAGAGAGTCGACACAACAAAAGAAACCTCATGGTTATCAAGCTTCACATTGTCTCTATTCTAAAACAAACAAAATTAATAATGATCACTTATCTGTATGTGCAAAGTTGCTGGTGTACCCTCTTTATACTATCAGTCATGGTTGTATCAAATCGCAGAAAAAATGTCAAGCTTATGACTGAAAGATGTCATAGAGTTTAAACCAAATACATCCACCGCATATTTCAGTCATAAGCTACATTTTTTATGCTGAAGAGAACCCACATGGTGGTTGGTTGACAATTTAGTTATAGCTTGGTCTGTTGCCCGCATGTCTAAAGGAGGAAGCCAAAAGACAACCTGTGACATTCAAAAGACATACAGTGGAGGCCACAGTGTTTTTCCCCAATTCCATGTCACACTACAAAATGGGGATGAGTCTCAAGCTATTGCTGAGATGACTAAGTAGTGAAGGCTGAAGTTTGTGGTAGCTCAATGCCTCAACCATAGTTCGAGGTCACTCCCAGACTTGCAGTGGTGTTTCTCTATGTTACACTACGAACTGGGGATGAGTCTGAAGTTGTGGCTGAGACATCCCCAGTTCAAAACTGAATTTTATGGGCTCGACATCTCAACCATAGCTTGAGACCATTCCAAGACTGTAGTGGTAATACATTCCAAGTCTACAGTGGTGGCCACAAACAATGAAGTACTTCTAGAGTCTCCTTTATGCACTGCAGTTCAAAACCTACGATAATGGTAAAACATCAGCTCAAGAAACCCAAGTTACAAATAACTATGCGGTGCCATTTGTATTGTCTTAAAGACACTATATCACCAAATACCCCAACATTCAAGCAAATGGAAGATGAATTATAGTTGAAACCCAAGTTCAAGCAAAAGAAGACCAAAAGCTATGGCCTTTATTGAAGGAAAATACAACAGAAAGATGCCATGTGTTACAGTGAGCATAAAATGACATCTTTTTCCCTCCTAAAGCTCATGAAACTGGAATTTCTCTACAGAACAGAGGTGGATTCATTACAGAAAACATGGTTTCCGGATTCAACACAGTGATTCCACAAAGCAAAAAACCCTAACTCACAAATGAAATCAATGAAAATGCATTGTGTTTTACTCACATTTGAAATCCACTATCAGATGGAGTAAATGCAGTTACAGTTCCTAGGGCATCGACATTCCCTCCATATTGCCATGATGTTACCTTTAGTACCATGAAGTCTTAAGACTGTCTCTTCAGAAGAAAATGGTCATGTCGATGGTGGGTGGTGATCAAGCAAACAAACTGTAGTTACACTAACTGCTCCAGTATGGCGTCGGCAGAGTTACCATCTTTGTGTAATCGGGTTATGTTAGGGTTGCAGTGTTTACATTTGGGAGATGATGGGTTTGGATTCTGTTTTGATACTTTGTTTTAAAAAGTTGATAAGAGATGTAATTGATATATTTTTATGTATCAACTTTAGGGGCTAAAACTTAGGGTTTTGATTTAGGGTGCTAATTTAGCCCTATAGTTTAGGAGACCTAATCTTTTGGAGGGCTTTTGGGGGCAAATGTTTTTTGAAAATAGGCCATGTTGGCTATTTAGTGGAGATTTTGTTTCATGTTGAAAGGGGGGGGGTCAAATTGGTGGAGAGAGCAGCTTTAGTGAATTTTCTATTCCTATAGCTGTTTGTTCATGTTTTTGTATTCCATTGTAAGTTCATGCTTGTAATTTTGATTTTGTGCAAGAGGATTCTACTATTCCTTGCCATTATTCTAAAATTCATATATGTAACTTGTATACAGATTTTGAGAAGAATATAGTTGCCCCACTTTTTCCATACATCTTATTGTGATCATTTGTTCAAGTTCCTTTTCAATTTTCTGCATCCAAGAGTAATACATCTGTATTATGGATTAGTGAATTGCATTGATTCCTATTCTATATTACAGAATATAAGCCTTTTGCAGAATATGCATGTTGTTAATGGTAAGATTACTGCTTGTGGTTAAACCCTAGTTGTGGCCTTCCAATTAGCCTATGTATTGGACAGTGAATGATAGTGCAGAGATCCCTAGGGTATGTTAAGTGAGTGTCAGTTTGAATCTTTTGAAAGATCTGAATCTTCTTGGTGTATCACCTTTTCTAGTTTTATTCATGCAAGTTCAATTTTAAATCTTTCTCCCTTTTCTCAATTCAGTTTTCAATTAGGAGGTGATATTCCATACCAAATAGGAACCGACCTAGAATCTAGAGACTCTTCCTCATCCATAGTTCACCCACAACTAGAGGAAGTTTCTATTGTCAGATAGAATTGCCATGAAGCCTTAATGCCTGATTTAGGGTGACAATTCTAAGCTTGAACAATGTCATTGCGGTGTATATCTCAGCTTGCATCAACATGAATAATCTTATGATAATGTGTAGGTTGATGTAGCCTCCAAGTTAGCTTAGTGACCAGTAGACAAGGGTCGAACCCCTAGTATATTCCTCAGGTACTCAAATGTATCTTTTGGCAATGGTTTTGTGAAGATGTCTTGATACAGGAGAATCTTGGGTCATTGGAAATCCCGCTCAACCAAAAATATATTTTATTTTCTTCTTTAGCTTGTTTGGAGGTTGTTCAGTGAAATACTATGTTGCTCGGGTTTTTTCGCTTGGGTATGCTTGTTCTGAGTTGGTCTCTATTACTCGGGTCTTTTTGGCTCAGGTATGTTTGTTCCAAGTTTATTTTTTTGTCACTTAGGTTTGTCTTCTATTTCTCGGGTATGCTTGGCCTGAGTCATTTTCTATTGCTTGGGGTGTTCTTTGCTTGAGTCACTCTGTTTCTCGGTCATCCTTTGCCTGAGTTGTTTATTTTGGAGTTGGATCTGGTGGCCGACTTTTGCATTTAATTTTTGTGGCTTAATTAATGTGGGGTCTCTCTTTGGGATCTGTGTGGACCTAAATCTGGGTCTCACTTATGGATTTGAGCGCCGACCTCTATGGTGGACTCTTGTATGTAGTTGTTTCTATGTTCTTAGTTTAGGGGCAGTTTTTAGAAGATAGAAGATTAAGTATTGAATTATCTAGAAGGTAGGTTTGTGACCTCACATGTATGAAGATCAATCTGTAATTCATTGAATATATGGCCAAAACTAGGAAGGCCTTACAACTTGGCATGTAATGAGTTTGATCAATTAATAAAAAGGATTTTTGTTGTTTCTTCTCTCACTGTGTTGTTTTTGTTGTTTCCGCATTGTATCTGCAAGTTGCTTTGGTAGTTAGGAGTGCCTTTGGCCCCTATTGCCATCAGCCTTGCATCAGGTGGTATTAGAGCATTGTTGAGATCTAAGTTCCTTCTTGTAAACCCTAGCCCTAGTTGGTGATATTGTTGTGGGTTAGAAGATTGCGACCTGACCTACAATTATAGAGGGATTCAAGATGGTTCATGGGAAAGGAAATGCAGATCCAGGTCTAGTTGATATGCTTAGAGAGATGGATACAAGATTGGAAGTTGTTGAGATAGCCCAACGCAGAGGAAGACATCTTGAGGATGTTAATGATGATGAAGTTCAAGAAGTTCAAGGTGAAGTTGCACCTGCACCTGTTATGGATTAGGAAGAAGAGAGATTCCTGAGAGCCTGGAAAATTTTTAAGTCCATACCTCAGTTTAATCCTCCTAAGTATAGTGGAAAATTGGATTTTGATGAGTTTATAGATTGGATAACCGAGATGGAAAAGTACTTTAAATATGAGAATGTATCAGAGGACAAGAAGGTGAAGATTGCAAGCACAAAGCTGAAAGGTCATGCATCCTTATGGTGGGAACATCTGCAATTGGATCGAAAAAAGAAAGGTAAGGAAAAAATCAAGGTATGGGATAAGATGACAAACAAATTGAAGGAAAGTTTCTACCTTGTGATTATCAGATTAACCTGATTAGGTGAATGCAAATTTTGAAGAAGAAAGATAGATCAATAAAAGATTACACTGAGGAATTCTATAGATTGGACATCAGATCTAGACATGTTGAAGATGAAGTGGAAAGAGTAGAAAGATATCTGAATGGATTGAGAAGTTCTATACAAGATGAGATCAGTTTGGTTAAGATGGAAAGCATTGAGGAGGCATATCACTTTGCCCTAAAAGTTGAGGAAAAGTTGAACAAAAGATATGAACAAAGACAAAGAGGCAGAGGTGGTAGATTCCCTAGAGGAAGAGGTAGATCTCTTGGGGAGAATAGTAGATATGAAATAGACAAGTTGAATTCAGACACATCTCAAGACAAGGGAAAGACTAAATGGAAATGTGGAAGTTCATACCAAGGAAGAGGCAATTACTCCCGAGGTGGTTATAGCAAAAAAGGGTTCCAAGTAACTTGTTACAATTGTGGAGAGGAAGGACATAAATCCTTTGAATGTACACATGCAAGCAAGAAGATTGGTAGTAGTAGAAATGCTTTGGTGCAAGAGGAATCACCGAATGAAGCTAAGAAGGAAGGAAATATCATGATCTGAAGGATACTATGGAGTGAGAAAGATAAGCAAGATCCTGTCAGGAAAAGTTTGTTCAAGACTAGATGTAAAGTTGCAGACAAAGTTTGGAAGGTAATTGTTGATAGTGGAAGCTCAGAGTATCTAGCATCTGAGGAAATGGTCACAAATTTGCAGCTGGAAAGGATGAAGCATCTGAAACCCTATCATATCTCATGGATCAAGGATGAGCACACATTAATGGTGAGTGAACAATATTTTGCGAATCTGAAAATTAAAAAATATTATGATAAGGTATTGTGTGATATTATGCCAATGGATTGTTGTCATATTTTGTTGGGTAGACCTTGGCAATATGATAGACATGCTATACATAATGGAAGATTGAATATATATTCTATTTGGGTTGATGGTAAGAAACAAGTTTTGTTACCTTTGGTTGAATAATCTGTTGGTGAGATATCTACATCTATGAAAGTTTGTTTGAGGGAAGGTAGACAGTTTGTTAAGGATTTGAAAAGAAATGATATATATTATGCTTTGATTCCTAACAAACTGAGTAATAATATAGAAGATGAAATTCCCATAGAATTTGAGAAGTTACTCATTGAGTACAAGGAGATCATTTCAGATAATGTACCTAATGGTTTGCCACCAATGAGAGATATCAGTCATAGTATGGATCAAATTCCTGGAGCTAGTTTACTAAACAAAGCACCACATAGGTTAACACCGACCGAGAATGAAGAGCTTAACCGACAAGTTCATGAATTGTTGAACAAAGGTTTGATCTAAGAAAGTTTGAGTCCATGTGTAGTACCTATTGTGTTGGCACCTAAGAAGAATGGAGAATGTGCACTGATTCAAGAGCAATCAACAAGATCACAGTAAAGTATAGGTTTCTTGTACCAAGAATGGATGACATAATGGATTGTTTGAGTGGAGAAAAATATTTTACCAAAATTGATTTGAAGAGTGGGTGTCATTAGATCAGAATCAGAGAAGGTGATGAATGGAAGACTGCTTTCAAGAGAAAGGAAGGTCTATATGAGTGGTTGGTTATGCATTTTGGTTTAACTAATGCATCAAGTACATTTATGAGGTTAATAAATGAAGTTTTGAAGAAATTCTTGAATAAGTGTGTGATTGTATACTTGGATGATATTCTGATGTTCAGTAAGAATAGAGAAGAGTATTTGATTCATATTAGACAAGTGTTGCAAAGATTGAAAGAGGAAAAGTTGTTGATAAATCTGAAGAAGTGTTCCTTCATGAAAGAAGAACTTGTGTATTTGGGTTTTGTAATTTCAGCTGATGGTTTAAAGAAGGATCCTGAGAAGGTTGAAGCTATACATAGTTGACCTACACCAGAGAATGTCATTGAGGCAAGATAATTTCATGGATTGGCAAATTTTTACAGGAAGTTTATAAAAAAATTTAGTTCTATTTGTAATGCTATGACTGAGACAATGAGAGGAGACAAAAGAGAACTCAAATGGACACATGGAGCTGATAGAAGTTTTGAGGCTTTGAAGCTGAAGGTTATTGAATTACTTGTGTTAGCATTACTAGATTTCAATAAGGTATTTCAAGTTGAATGTGATGCAAGTGGAAGTGCAGTTGGAGCTGTGTTGACTCAAGAAGGTAAACCTGTTGCTTTCTTTAGTGAAAAGTTGAATGATGCTAAAAGAAAATATTTTGTCTATGATCAAGAGTTCTATGCTATTGTTCAAGCTATGAAGAAATGGAGACATTAGTTGATGCCAAATGAATTTGTGTTGTATACTAATCATAAGGATTTACAATATTTGGGTAGTCAGAATAAGTTGAATTAGAGACATATGAAATGGGTAAAGTATTTGTAGAGTTTCACATTTTTGATTAAGCATAAGAGTGGAGTTTCTAACCGAGTTGCTGATGCATTGAGTAGAAGAAGATCTTTGTTGACTGAAATGAGAATTGAAGTTCTTGGTTTTGATGACATGAAGCATTTGTATGAATGTGGTCCTGATTTTTCTGAGTAATGAAGAGTGTGTAGAGCACCTAATTCAAATCAATCAAGTAAGTATGAAGACTATTTTATTTAGGAAGATATGTTCTTCAAAGGTATTCTTTTGTGTATATTGAGAGGTTCAATAAAAATAATTTAATAAAGGAGAAACATAGTAGTGGATTGGATGGACATGTTGGTATTGATAAAACATTGATTTTGCTTAAGGAAAGGTATTTTTGGCCTCATTTGTATAAGGATGTTCATAAATTTGTGAAAAGTTGTGGAGTTTGTCAAGTTGCAAAAGGAGTAAGTCAAAATACTGGTTTGTATACACTAATTACTATTCTTGAGAAACCTTGGAGTGATATCAGCATGGATTTTGTTATTGTCTTACCTAGGACAGAAAGAGGTAATGATTCCATATTTGTTGTTGTGTATAGATTTTCTAAGATGAAACATTTCATACCATGTAAGAAAACATCAGATGCAGTACATATAGCAGATATTTTCTTTAAGGAGATTGTCAGATTGCTTGGATTACCGAGGAGTATCATCTCTAACTGAGACAATAAATTTGTTAGCTATTTTTGGAGAACACTCTGGAAGAAGTTGGATACTAAGTTAAAGTTTAGTTCTACATTTCATCCATAGAATGATGGATAAACAAAGGTTTTAAAACAAATTTTGGGTAATTTGTTGAGATGCCTAGTTGGAGACACACCAAGGAATTGAGATTTGATGTTGGCACAAGCAGAGTTTGCATACAACAGTTCAGAAAATAGAAGTACTAGAAAGACACCTTTTGAGATTGTTCATGGCACACAACCAAGAGGTATATCAGACTTGAGAGATATTGTTGGAGAAGAGAAAAGAAGTGTTGAATCAGAGGAATTTGTTGAGTTTATGAAGACATTGCATGAAGATGTAAAACAAAAGCTGGAGAAAAGCAATAAAAAATACAAGGATAGTGCAGACAGATCAAGAAGACTTAAAACATTTGAAGTTGGTGATGCAGTAATGGTTCATTTGAAGAAAGGCAGATTTCCTATTGGAATATATGGAAAACTGAAGATGAATGAATTTGGTCCTTGCAGAATACTGAGAAGATTTGACAGTGGAAATTCTTATGAAGTTGAATTACCTGATGACATGGATATATCACCTATATTCAATATTTCATACTTGTATGAATATCATGAACCCAATGAAGAAGTAACAGTGTCGATTGATTATCCTAAGAAGAAAATAGAGGAAGTTGAGAAGATTTTGAAACAAAGAGTTATGAGAAGTATGCGAGGGAAGAAATACATGGAGTATCTAGTAAAGTGGAAGAACAGACCGCTTGACTACTCATCTTGGATTTCTCAATCTAATTTGGATTCATTTCAGGTTGGACCTGATACATGATTTGAAAAATCATTTCTTTTAACCCTAGGTGTCTCATGCAGGAGCATCTTGGGTCATTGGAAATCTTTCTCAACCAAAAATATGTTTTCTCTTGTTCTTTAGCTTGTTTGGAGGCTGCTCGATGAAGTACTATATTGCTTGGGTTCTGTCCCTTGGGTATGCTTGTTCTGAGTTGGCCTCTGTTACTTGGGTCTCTATCACTCATGTATGTTTGTTCTGAGTTCATTTTTATGTCGCTTAGGTTTGTGTTTTGTTGCTCGGGTATGCTTGGCCAGAGTCATTTTCTGTTGCTCGGGGTGTTCTTTGCCCGAGTTGTTTATTTTGGAGTTGGATCTGGTGGCCGACTTTTGCATTTAATTCATGTGGCTTAATTAATGTGGGGTCTCTCTTTGGGATCTAAGTGGACCTAAATCTGGGTCTCACTTATGTATTTGAGCACCGACCTCTTTGGTGGACTCTTGTATATAGTTGTTTCTATGTTCTTAGTTTAGGGGCATTTTTTAAAAGATAGAAGATTAAGTATTGAATAATCTAGAAGGCGGGTCTGTCACCTTGCATGTATGAAGATCAATCTATAATTCATTGAATATATGGCCAAAATTGGGAAGGCCTTATAGCCCGACATGTAATGAGTTTGATCGATTAATGAAAAGGATTTCTATTTTTTCTTCTCTCATTGTGTTGTTGTTGTTTTTGCATTGTATCTGCAAGTTGGTTTGGTACTTGGGAGTACCTTTGGCCCCTCTTTCCATCAGCTTTGCATCATGTCTGCTAGTTATTCTTTGGATTGTACATATTCTAGTATCACTTGTTTCTCTTGTACTTGATCCCTGAAGTAATGATACTTAATAGCTATGTACTTTGTCTTAGCATGCATCAAAGGGTTCTTTGAGATGTTTATAACACTAGTATTATCACAATAGATAATTATTGGGTCAAGAATTTCCTCATTCATACCTTCTAGAAATTGCTTGTTCCATGTAATGTTAGAGCAATTTGCAGCAGCAACTACATATTCTGCTTCTACAATTGATTGAGATATGCATCCTTTCATTTTACTTATCCATGTGACAAGTCCGTCAACCATAAAGAATGTTCCTCCTTTTGTGCTCTTTCTATCATCTATGTTTCCAGCCCAATCAACATCAGTGTAAACTTGTACCTCAAATTTGCCTTCTTTATTGTACCACAAACCATAGTCTTCAATATTCTTCAGATATCTTAAAATTCTTTTAACAGTAGACATGTGTAATTCCATAGAATTAGCAAAGAATCTTGTAACTATACCAACTGCATGTGCTATATCAGGTCTAGTGTGTACAACATGCATTGTTTTACTAATCATAGATCTGTATAAGGTTTGATTTACCTTGGTTGTCTTATCTTCCTTTTTCAATTTGCATCCAGTTTCCATAGGTGTTCCAACTGGTTTTGAGTCCTCCATCTTGAATATCTTTAGAACTTCTTTGATGTATTTGGATTGTGTGATGTAGATTCTTGTATCCTATTGTAGAATCTGTAGACCAAGAAAAATTTGATCTCTCCAAACATTGACATTGCAAATTCTTTACTCATTTCATCATAAAATGACTTGCATAACATATCATTACCTCCAAATATGATATCATCAACAAATATCTCAGCAATCAAAGTTTTATCATCAGTATCTCCTTTCAAATACAGATTACTGTTGTCACTTGTTCTAAAAAATCTAATACTAATGAGATAAGAGTGAATTCTTTCATACCATGTTCTCGGTGCTTGTTTTAATCCATACAAGGCTTTGTTTAGTCTACAAACCATGTTCCTCTTGTTAGGATCAACAAACCCTTCAAGTTGTTCAATGTATACCTTCTCTTCTAGTATTTCATTCAGAAATGCAGATTTAACATCCATTTGGTATACCTTGAATCCTTTAAAAGTAGCATAAGAAAGTAGAATTATTACTCCTTCTATTCTAGCAATAGGTGCAAAGGTTTCTCCATAATCAATACATTCTTCTTGTGCATACCCTTTGCATACCAGTCTTGCTTTATTTCTTTTGACTTCTCCATTCTCATTTAGTTTATTTCTGAATATCCATTTGGTGCCAATGACATTTTTGTCACTTAGACTAGGTACTAATGTCCATGTTTTATTTTTCTCAATCTGTTCAATCTCTTCATTCATTGCACTAACCTATTCTTTATTCTCAAGTGTAACATTAACAGATTTAGGCTCAAAATCACAAATCAAGCATCTAGTGTTAAGAGACTTACTTCTTGTTCTCATTCCTACTCTTTTGTCTCCAATGATCTGGTCCTTTGGATGGTGTCTTCTAACATACTTAGCAAGTACAGGTTCATATCTTTGTTCTTCATTTTGACCTTCATTCTGATCTTCATTATCACTCGGTTCAACATTGTGAGCATTTTCCTAATTCTCAGTGTGTGCAACCTGTTGCTCGGTTGCATTGTTCTGTCGCTCGGGTAAGATGTCAGGTTCTTCTATATAGACAAATCTATTGTAATCTTCAGGTTCCTTTCTTCTTTCCTCATCATTTTTCTCAAAAAATTCATCCACTTTAACATTTTCACTTTCAATGGTTTTGTTAGAAGATTTGTTTAGACATTTATTGGCTTTTCTTTTAGGAAAATATCCTAGAAATATTTCTTCATCACTTTTAGAGTCAAGTTTACCATTTCTATCATCTTTCCATATATAACATTGACTTCCACAAATTCTAAAGTAACTCACATTTGGTGTGTATCCATACTATAGCTCATAAGGTGTCTTATTTGTGTCTTTCTTCAATTAAACTCTGTTCAGTGTATAGAAAAAAGTACTTACATATTCTCTCTAGAATGTTTGTGTGATTCCTTTTTCAATCATCAGTGTTTTGGAACAATCAACAACTGACCTATTCATCCTTTCAACAATCCCATTTTTTTGTGGTGTTCTTGGTGCAGAAACTTGTCTTGTAATCCCATGCTCATTACAAAAGTTAGTGAATTCATCATAAATAAAGTCTCCTCCTCTATCTGATCTTAAAAATTTTAGTTCTTTTCCACTTTGTTTTTCAAATTTAGCTTTATACTATTTGAACATCTTAAATGCTTCAGATTTCTCTTTTAAGAACATGACAGTCATCAACAAATAGAATAAAGTATCTATCACAATAATAGCTCTTTGTTCTCATTGGTCCACATAAGTCAGTATGGACTAACTCCAAAATAGCATTAGATTTGTACGCTTTTCTCTTGAAACTAGAATTTCTCATTTTTCCTATTTGACAATTCTTGCACATAACATGGTCGGGCTTTGAAATACTCAGTAATCCTCTTAATTTTCTTTTCTTACTTATCTTAACCATGTTGTCAAAATTCACATGACATAACCTTTTATGCCACAACCAAACATCTTCCTTTCTAGCCAATAAATAAGTGGTATGAATATAATCAAGATAGAATAGATTACCTTTTATTTGTTCACCAGTATCGATCAACTTTCCTTTTCCATTATAGATCATTGCCTTTTTGTTCTCAAATGCAACTCGGTCTCCTATGTTGTTCAGTTGTGAAACACTCAATAAATTATATTTAAGTCCTTCTACCCAATATGCATTTTCACATCTAATCATATTATTCAACATGATGGTACCTTTTCCTTCAACTGGGCAAGGTGAGTCATTACCCATCCTAACTGATCCACCATTATAATATTCAAAAGTTTCAAAATTTTCTTTATCTCCAGTCATGTGATGAGTACATCCACTATCAATAATCCAAACATCATTTTTGCTAACTTTCGATATGAGTTTTGTTTAAACATACCTTTCTTCTTTGTCTGAATCATCCTTCATAGCAACAAATATTACCTCAATATCTTCATCAAAATCAGTGTCAGGATTTTCAGCTTTGTTCTCAACCAGGTAACAAGCCTTCTTGTCTTTGTCTCTATAATCTCAGTTATCTCTTTTGTAAGAGTTTCAGTTTCTTCTTTAGTCTTGGTCATCACTTCTGTCATACTCCTTTTCATAAGATCTGTCATTGTTTCTTTCATCCTTTATCTTGTTAGGGCATCTAGCAAAAAAATGCCCAATTTATTTTCAATTAAAACAGACCAATGGTAATTTACCTTTATATCTTCCTTTACCTCTATGTAATCTTCTAGCCATTAGTGCTTCAAGTTCATCAAGTTCTTGTTCATCACTATCACTGTCACTATTATTTCTCATAGTGTGTTTGTTACTAGATTTTCTTATTTTCAGAGAAGATTTGAATACAGACTCAATAGTAGGTAAGACACTTTTGTCACAGTTGTTCATCTCAAATGAAATAAGTCTACTAATCAAACTATCAAGAGTAACATTGTTATTTTCTATTGCTCTCATTTCTTGAATTGCAAATACTCTAATTGCATAAACAGGCAGTAAGGTTCTCATAATTTTACTTACAATTGTTTCTTCCTCAAGTACTCCTCCTACTCCACGGATAGCATTCACAACTTCTTTGATTCTTCTACTGTACTGAGTGATGTTCTCTCCTTCCTTCATTCTCAGGTCATCAAACTTTCCTCTTAGGCTTTCAGCTTTAGCTCTCAGCACATTGGTATCTCCTCCATGTACTAGCTTGAGTTTGTCCCACATTTTCTTTGCAGAGGTTCATGATTTCACATCTTCAAACTTTGAATCGTATAGTGAAGAAGCAAGTTAATCATGTTCATGTTTTTCTCTCAATTGATCAACAGTTAGAGGTCTATTAGGCGCAACATATTCAGTATCCAAGTGTTGTGTAACATTATTTCCAATACTTGATAGATGAATTCTTATCCTTCTTTGCCATGATGAAAAGTTATCCTTGTTCAACTTAGGCACATCCCTTTTACTCATCTTGTGATCTTTAGATTAAGTCTTTAAACTTTTCTTCCAAGCACAAAAGTTATGATACCAATTATTAGAATAACTGAGAGGGGGGGGGGTGAATCAGTGGCCTTAAAAATAATTCCAAAAATCCAACCAAAACTTATATCTCAAATATGACATCCTCTAGTTATCTTTCAGTCCATTAAGATGTATGCCATAAATAAATTTAACAAATATAAGCTGCTCGGTAAGATATACTGTTTATCTTTTTTGGACTTTATCAAATAGCAGTAAATAAACTTAGTGTTAACTGGCCAATCCAGTTTCAATAATGTGTAAAGCAAAATATCAATGAAATGAACCATATACACATTTGACACATAGATTTTAACCTGGAACCCCTACTAAGGGAAAACCCACCTAGGACCGGTAACCCAAAATATTTTCACTCTTATCAAGTGAGCTCGGTGAAGATCCAAACCTATTAAAAGGTTACAATACACACTATTAAGTGCGACCTTATTAGAGGATTTAAAACTAACATTTTGTCTTTCGACCTAGCACTCACTATGCTATCGACAAGAAAACCTTTTGATACTCTTGAGTATCTCAATACAATAAGAATTGTTAAATCCCACTCGGTTAAGAGATTTTTTGAATCAATGGTTAAATTGATACAGTAAATAATCTATTCAAAATACAACTTTAACTTGCAGATATTTAGATCTATTGTTAGTCCAATAATACCTCTCTGATCAATGTTCACTCCAGTTCCTTTTCTTTCTTTCTTTCTTCTTTCTGCTCAGTGAATGCTCTATCCTCTGTTGCTCGGTGTCTGCAGAATTTATTGGCTCTATTCTTTAGCCTGTATGATCAGATCTGCATGAAGAATTCAATCTTCACCAAAATTATACTCAGCATTCCTCTCTTTGCTAATGAATTCCTTATCTCTTTATATAGACATGATTGGCCGCTCAATCTCCTTGTTTTTTCTATAGATCACTTCTTGATCCGTAAAACTCGCCATGCTTTACTTTATCCCGTAAAGATATGCTTTAGTTTTATTCTAAAAATCTCTCCATGATAGTTGTGAATAAAACCCGCTTTAAATCTCTTCCATGCTTTAGTTTAACTGATCATTGGAAATAAGGCAATCAATTAGTCAAACCCTAAATATAGCTTTGCCAGCTAAGTAGTTTTGTCATTCTTTAACTTCAGTTCTTCTCAATCATCATCTTCAGTTGTGCTCAGTAACAAATTCAATTTATTGTGTTGCTTGGTATACACTTTCTCGGTATACACTTGTTCGGTAACACTTTCTCGGTTACTGTGGTGCTCGGTATACACTTGCTAGGTGTTCACTGTCTGTCAGTGTGCACTGGCCGTCAGTGTTTACTATCACTCATTGTATACATAAATTTTATGTTTTACTGATAACATAAACTTTGTCTCTTCAGCTCTTCAAGGTTATGACCAATATGTGTATGAATAATCATACCATATTAAGTTGACATCAATGACAATACAATACATTAACTGATTTAATGTCTTGCATTCACTTTTGCAACTCGGTGATCATCAACTTATCATCTTCAAACATTTAATCAGTTATAGTTCATTAGTTTCTAAAGTCAACACATGGCCTAATATCACCATTATTTTTTCTAACTGGCACTAAATTGGACACCCAAGAAGAATGTCTTATTGATTTTACTATCCTAGCATCTTTGAGTTTCATTAGTTCTTGTTGCATTTTTGGCACCAGCAATGGATTAATTGGTCTTTGTTTTTACCTAAAAGGTTTGACATCATCTTTCAAAACAATTTCATTTTGAAAATGATCCTCCTTGTAAGCCTTAAGATCTTCATAAAACCAAGCAAAAACATGCTTGTACCTTTTCAACAAATTAATCAGATTAATTCTCACATGAGGTGCTAATTTCTTCCCGATATATACAAGCCTAGGGACTGATTCTGACCCTATATTTATCTCCTCCAACTCTTCCATATTGGCTAAAGATCTTTGACTCAGATGATTGTTGTTATCACTAAACATCCCTTCCAATTCAACTAAACCCTTAGGGATTTTGTTTGTCTTCAATTGGATAATTTCATTCCCAAATATGGTTTCATTTCTATCAACAACTTCCACCAAGTCATTACAGTTAATGTTTTGGCCTTCATAGTTATCTAAACATTGGATAAATGTAAGGATGTCATTGTCATTTTCAAAAACTTTCCAATTATAAACATTTTTAGGGATAAGAGGCCTAATTTTTGTTTCTATAATAGAAACTCCTACCAATGTCAAATCATCATTTTCATAGCAACATTAGCCAGGAAGCCCGCCATGATGTTTTTGGATCTTTCTACCCATTTAATGGAAAATGTGTCAAAGAGTTCAATCTTGTCCCAAAAAACATACTTATAATGTTTCAATCTATCATTCTTGACAGTATACTTGGATCTAACTTGAGAAATTTCTAATTCTGAATCCCAAAAAACCCTTAATAACTTAATGCTATGCTTGATTGCAATTTCTAATCTCAACAACAACACTTTGTATTCAGCTGTATTTTTTTTACATTGGAAAGCCAACAAAAATGAATACTAAAAGGTAATACATGATGGAGATGTAAATAGCACACTAGCTCCTAACCCTTCTTTTGAGAAAGCTCCATCAAAGTACATTTGCCATAGTCCATGTTGTTGTAATTCTAATTCTTCCAGAAGTGGTCCATTTTCTTAAATTATGGATGAACCTTTTTAATTCTGAAATTTTCCATATCCACATCCAGGAAACAATTCAGCATCTTTAGGTCAAATTTCTCAACCAACACTGGAACACGTGGCTCTTGGTATAACTTAACCTCACTCCCATTGATGGGAATGGTAGCAAAGGACAGATCTAATTATACATGTCCTCCAATAGCTACAGCCCATTGCCTTGATAGCAACATTCCATAATGAGGTTGTGTATCAACCACAACAATATCTACTTTAAAAGTAGCTTTAGGGAATGTAACAATCTTAACTTCAACCCCTTTCAAGGTTCCAATCATAGGAACTTCCCTATTTTCCATAGCATAACATATTCCAAAAGAAGTGTCAACTTTCAGACCTAGCTCTTTAATCACGCCATAAGGCATCACATTTGCAGCAGCCCTAGGGTCAATCATGCAAATTTTTATCAACATATTTTTTACAAGTAAAGTTACATAGAAATGATCAATCTGAGAGGGCACCTGACTAATTATGTTTCCAACATATATCCATGGCTCATTTTTTTCTTCCTTCTTTTCTTTTGACTCAGTGTTTGATGTAAAGGAAACAGCTATATCAAGTATAGTTGAAAGCAGTGAGAATACAGCTTCCCTGTGTTCTTTTATCTTTAGCATCTCAATTAATGGTACATAGACCTTCATTTGAGACAAAGTTTGTTTCATGTAAAATTTTGGAAAAATTATAGCAGCCTCAGAAGACACTTTACCTTTGTTCTCTCTAGGTTGACATGGCTTCTAAACAATAGTAGGGGTAATTGTGCTTCCACTAGCAGGAGTTACCATATACTCTCCTTTATTCATCTTGTTTTCCTTAGAGCTACTCTTATCCATATTATGAGTACATACTTCAGAGGAAATTTATTTGATAAAGAGTGAAGCAGGACTACTTTGGTCTTGATCAACCTTTCTATTTCTCAGATTGTATGTGCTTCTCGACTGAGCCATAAAAAAAATAGTGAGAGATCTCACTTCCTCATCACTAGGTCTTCGAAGTTGAACATGCTCCAATTTAGAATTTGCAAAATTTAATGTGTAATACATATCTTCTGTTGAATCATCCTCTGGATTATCACACTTGCCTTCAACATAAAATGCACACATATTCACTGAGGGCTTCTTATCATTCTGGCCTTCTTGCTCTTCACCAGTTCCACTTGATTATTCCAAGGATTGATCCACCACACATTGGAAAGGGGAATGTGGCATATTGTAAGCTACACACCAAGGAGTATTTCCCACATTGTGTGTTTTATTTTTATTTAATGGATCAAGAATTTCCTTGTTGTTTGCATCAGGTGAGTTCTCTGGTATATGCTTATGATCCTTCCAATTTTTTTTGTAAGGAATGTCCTGCAACCTATAAGGCCTATCCTACCTTTGATATTGCTATTTTTTAATTCTGAAAACACTTTTCATTTTTGTCTACCTTGGTAGCAAGGTCTTTCATAGCATTTACTATATTGTCCATCTTGTCCTCCTCTTTAGGAGTTTTAGTAGACTGCCCCTTTGATTCTTTCCAAAGTCGACCATCATCCCTCTTTCCAAGCTTACCAAAGGCTTTTCTATTGCTTTCAATGCTGATTTCCATCTTATATGCATCTCTCAATGTACGAGGTTTCTTATCCCTCAACAAGTAATCCATCTTTCCATCCAGAGCATTGCAATATGTGGTGAGTCACACATTTTCATCCAGTCTTAACACTTGGAAGAATTTATAAATAGCCTTCTAAAATACGATGTTGAAATCAGCTATGACCTCATTTGGAAATTTCTTCATATTGTTGAACTCATTCAATATGAAGCCAAAGTTTATTTTGTCACCATATTGTTCCTTAAAACATTTAACAAATTCATTCCATGAACAAATGTCATTATCAGGTAATCCTTGGTACCAGTCTCTGGCATATTCATTTAAAGACTGCACAAATAATTTCATAATATCATCTTCATGCTCTATTTTATAATCATTCATTTTTTCAGTGAATACTTTCAAATGCTCCTCACTTGTTATTGCATTATTCCCAATAAATTTGGGAATCTTATCCCTAACTTCATTTGGGATAACATTTGGTTGGCCTGTAATACCATCAACAAACAATTTCCTATATCTCTCCAAAAGAATAGGTCTCCTTTGAAAACCACTACCAAGGCTCTAACTACTACCACCAACACCTAAATTTTGGTGACCAACATTGCCTCCTATTCCACCTCCACCTGATGTGTTGACGTTAGGTTGTACCCAATGCTTGAACATTTGCGTTGGTATCAGTTGCTTGAATCTTGAGATTACATTCGGGCTTGCCTTGAGCATTTGTAGTGGTATTATTTTCCACATTAGTGTGTATAGAAGAGTGTAAGAAATTAATCTTCCTTTTTCATTTCTGCACTAGCGACTTCCAATTCTACTCTTTCCAACTGCTTGGGAATATCCTCCTTGGCTTTCCTTGCCCTCTCCAATTCTACATCAAGTGAGGAAATATTATGAGAAATTCCTCCTTTATCTTTAGGCTCACAAATTTGTACACTAGTAACCTTTTATTTTCTCTTATTAGTAGTTGTTTGGCTTGAATTGGTTATGGTGGATCTTGTAGAGAAACTTGAGCTTTAGGAGGTTTCTTACTTTTGTAAGTAAGAATCTACCAGAATACAGGGCCTTCACCTTCAATATCATATTTCCTTAAAATATGTTCTCTCTCTCTCTTGTCATTCTTTCCTCATGGCACTCATATCACCAAAAAGTTCCTTATCCAAGCCTTTGAAATCTTCTTTCAGACCTTGATTTGCCATTTTTAGTTGATTTTTAAACTTTCTCTCTTAGCATTGGCATTTATGATCTCTTCCTCTATGTCCTTCTCATTTCTTTGTTTGAGAATCATTTGTTCCTCCAATTCATTTCTTAAAACACCAATATCCATAAAAATTATTCTGTGTCAGGTAAAGATATCTTAGAACTTGAGGAATCATCTAAATTTATCAAATCAACCTCTCTTTAGCTTCCAACTCATACATAAGGGGTATCCATTAAACTCTAGGAAGAATTCCCTATGTTTGAAAACCTACCAGGTTGACAATACCTACTTCTATCCTTTCTTCTATTTCCCCCATTGTATTGGACTTGGTTTACCCCCTTCTATTGTGGTATACTCTCTTGTATAGGGGTGTCAAACAAATTATCAAAATAACCCATACTACTCGACTTAGAACTCATGGAGGAAGTAGAACATTTCTCTAGGACAATACTTAGGGGTTGACTTGGACCTGCGGATCTAGGTCTGCAAGAAGAAGTATTACAAGGTTCTCCCTTCTTAGACCAATTCCTTCTGGGAGCTTTAGGGAGCTCACCCTCTACATGGCTCAAGGGTAATCCTTAGTGTATGCCCTCATGTTTCTCATCATATCCATAATGAAATCCCCACAAAACTTGATCTGCCAATTTTTTTTCTCAAAAACACTAAAAAACCAAAACTCAGAGTCGCCACCCAAACCTTGTTGGGAAAATAAATGATATTTCACTTTGAACATATTAATAAAAAAAATTGATGAGAGGGAAATATGCAACTGGATATCAAAGATTTAACACATATCAAACAAGAGTTTCAAGGAAAAGTTTTAAGTGCACACTTTCCTTTAATTCCCCAGTAGAGTCTGCATTTTTTGTTGGTTCTTTTACTTGCTGACATACAACACTTGTAAACAAGCCCACTCTATTATCTGCCAACACACTGATCAAGCAACAAAAATAATAACAGTAACAGGGTATTTATACCCTCTTCACTTTGAGTTCCATGTACTCAGGTGGGTTTACCTATTTTCTACTTTAATGACTCACTCAGAGTATTATTCAAGTAGATTTATAGTGGAAATTAAAAAACCCTTCTTCTGTAACTTACTTATTTGATAAAAAAATATAATCAGGTTATCAAAATGTTTGATTAAATGTGATACTCACCCACTCCAAATGGATAAATGACCAGTGCCTTATCTTAGGGTATGGAGTTACTTTAAACATTCAAAACCCTTAACAATAATATAAAATAAAAAAATTGCAGGTCTGAGCAGAGGATGAATATACCTTACAAATCATTCCACATTTATATGATAGATATGATCATCAGATTTGTAAAGAACTTCAAATCTTGCTTAATTACTCTAAGGAAATTAATTATCTCCTTGAGAGAAACCCTAAAACAATAGATCATAACCCACATTACAGATAGATAAATTGAATAATCCTTAACTATTCAATTTAAACAAAGCTCAAAATCTAGAGCAAAGACAACCATTTATAGAATTTGTAGAAACGGCCTATGGATTTGTATTTATATTCATATCAAAATGGTCATTGCATTCAAAATAAACTAGAAACATCTATATAATTTCTTGGTCTAATATCAGAGTCTTACAATATTTTATGATTCAAAAATGACTATCTCCTCTCCTAGTAGTCTTGGAATCCTTTTATACATAAGGATGCAACAAGCTTTGGACTACTTGGAAGAATTAAAATATCTTGCAACAAATTTATAACAAAGCATAAATGATAAAACTTGCAACAATCTGATCTGAAAGTTGTTGCAGCCATAGGACACCGGTTACTTTTTCAAAATAGCCTCCCACCTGTTTGCCTCCCTGTCAGTGGTCCAACTGAAAGTATTTTCTTGTTCTAACCTGGCAATGGCCTTTATCTGCCTTGCATCTATGATCATCTTGGCATCAATAATGAACTTGATCATATCAACTTTGACCTTAAACAAATTTTCAATCAAATCATTGAAGTACCTAACAGTAATCTCTTTATCCAAGTGCTCATTTACATCATTTATTTTCCATATGGCATCAAATTCCTCCTCCTACATAGACCGTGCTTTAAAATCATTATTACTATCATAAATTGGAGAAATTAGTGCATTGCACTCTTTTCCAAACAACTGCAATTTGTTTCTAATCAACATATCCTTCCCATTTTAAAGAATGCATAAGAGGCATTTACCTCTTCTACCATCTTGGTAGTTTCTGAAATCTTGGGAGGGAATTCATCAATGTATAGCATGACAGAGTTTAATCTATCCATTACTCTGGTCCTGCCTGACCATACATTAAAAATGGGCCCAAGAAAGGCCACAACTTCATAAGCTACCCTGCTTGCATCTTGGAGTGAATTGTCCAATTCATGTACTAATGAGGTTTTCTCTTTCAAAACATCCACTCGGTGCTTTAAGAATGTAAGAACCACGGGAACAACATAAGAATTTTTTCCTTCCTCAGATTTCCCTATTTGGCCTTCAATGGCTGTTGTATCATTCCAAGTTTCTATAGATGCATCCACTTTGTCTACTATCATTGCCTATGGGGGCTCCTCTGCCTAATTTTGTTTTATTTCTTCCACATGTTCTTCCAGTGCATTGTTTTTTATTATGACCTCTTAATACTTCTTAGCCAATGCAATCATCTGATTAAAAATTTGTGCATATCTTCTGGACAACTCCTCTACTTTAGCTTGGTTCATGAATGAAATTTGAGTCATCAAATAAGAAATCTTTGTATCACCTGTGTTGTACAAATTCTAAATCATTTTTTTAGCTTTCTTTTCTTGACTTATATTTAGCACCAGTGGATTTTTTGTGGGAGGAGCCAGAGACCAAATAGCCAAATTTTTTGACTTGGGAACAAAGCCTAATCCAAGTAGCACGTCATTTATCTCAAACTCTGATCTGAACATAGTATTCTCTTTCTTTCTAATTTGATCAATAATGAATATAGAATGCAAGTCCCAATTAGGCATCTGTAACACTCTACTATTATGTACCATAATTCTTGTCTGTTCAACAGTAATCAATTCACAATCAGGGTCATATTCCTAAAGTGTCCTCACAATCTCTTCATTTTTCTCCTCACCACCTTCCTCTACTATCAAATTTTGTTTCAACTCACTCTATTTTATTTTCATTAGAAAGATTTTGAATTCACTTGACTTTATGAAATCATCATCTTTCATGAAATCATTAGCCATCATAATTCTCTCATCCATTTCTGTGGAAAGAGCTACCTCATTCTCATCTTGTCCCTCATCTTGTAGAAATTCCCACAATTGAGTTCTGATCCTTCTAAAATAAGTGCCATGTTCTGTAACCACAGCTCTGTCCATAGTTCATCATATTTCTATTTCCTTTTCCTCAGTCTTTTTTCTTTTACTTGGTGGCTCCTTAACATAATTTGCTTCATCTGCACTCTCTTCATCTTTTTCTTCAGATTCCAAGAGTCTCTTTCCATGCAAGGCCTGTGTGTCTTGGGATTCCTGGGGCTGTGCACCTTTACTGCCAAAATTTGGCACTTGTTCCATCAAAGTCTCATATGATTCAAGCATCTTTTCAACCCTTTGGAAGTATGGAGTGTCAGGAAAAAAATGATAGAATGTAGGAGCTGCTTCTTTCCGTTCTGCCTCTGCTCTCATGAGGTCTTTTGATTTCCTTCTTCTTTCTTGGACATCAATCATGTCCATTCATTTCCTAATAATATATTCATCATCCAAAACTTCATGATCCCTGATAGTGGCCCAAGGAGTTATGACTTTCAAAGCTATCTTGATAAATTTCTCTAGATCACAAAATCTTGAGATTGTACTCGACAATCTATACTGTTTCAAAAAACTATTAATTTGATCAAAAGATTTTTTGCCTACAGAGAAATCATATGCTATCCACATCTAGGGATAAATGTACCCTTCTTGTGCCCTTCTAAAACTCCTTATCCATCTAGGTGATTTTTCAAATGAACTCCATAAGAGAAACCCTGGATGGAATAAACTTAGGGAGTGTATGTGAGCGTTGAGAGCACCCATAAACTCTAATGATAGTAAGATTGTCAAAGAAGAAAAATTCACCCAAATTGTGACTAATTGGCTAATTTGGAACAAAATGCTAATGTATTAATAGTCTTCTGACATCAATGGATAACCTCTCCCTATCCACTCCTAGCATATCTAATATTGCAGTGACAATCAATATTTTGAAACAAACAAAAAATGAGTGTGAAGATTTTCTATCCCATGCATGATTCCACCTTTGCATAGGCATTTCAACTCCATATTTTGTTTCATAAAAGTCTAATTCTTTGTCTATGAACTCCTTGTTATAGAAAAAAATCAAATACATGAAATGTGAGTAGTGTTTGAATGTAGGAACATGAGCACCACTTTGAATTTCCACCAAAGTATTATGTATGGATTCCACCACATAACCAACATAATCGTATCCTTTATTGACCTTTGGATGTTGAATATCCATGGCCATCATCAATAAGTTAGCAACCACTGTTGTGTCTCCATCAAACCCCAAAACCTTACATAACCCATAAACAATGCATTTCATGTAATTATAGAAGGAGAAGTCGAATGGTGGCTTTATGTCATAAGGAACTGTAACCAACCTTTTGTACACCCTAAGCATGTACCCTGACATTTCATGTCATTTGATCAACTTGTTACACCTTTCATAGTCATTGGTCATCTGATCCAAATCAAATTTTGTGCATATAGCACCAAAAATCTTAAAAACCTCTCTGAAATTTTGTCTATGTATGGTTACTATGGTAGTCTTATTCTTCCTATGAATTACCCTAGACACGAGACAATACTTCTTTGCCAATTATTTTATCAAATCCAAATCGACATATACATCAATCACAATTAGATTGTCCATATTCAAGTTCCACGGATTACTCATGGGAACTGATTTAACTCTGTTATTCTAGAAGTAGTGAAACAAAGCATTACCTAAGTGATTTAAAGTAACAAATTTCTACATTGGCACCATTTATCCTCACATTCCATCCAATTTGCATTATTTGCACTAGAAGTTCCTAGTAACAGGTTTGCAAATTCATCAACATGATTCTTTACCACCACCCATTTTTTACTAGAGGCCTTTGAAGCTCCACTAGAAGTTTCTTGACTCATCTTGAAATTTATAGAATCACACCTTCACCACACCGAGAAACAGCCCGCAAATACAGCTCAAAACACAAATCTCTGTTAAAGCGCTCAAAATCTCTTAGAAGCATAAAAAAACTATACATAATTTTAGCATAATCATGCAATTTATAGAAAATCAAACTGTTGTCAAGTCCAACATTACTTCTCACACTTGCTAGAATGGCCATTGGCGACTACAACTAGTTTGCAATTAATTCCATCTTTAAGTGTAGTTGCGGGAACCAAGTATACATTTGTCTTTTTGAGCATTATTCAAATTTTTAAAAACTTGGACACATGGAAACCTATTGCAGACTCGTAGCACAACTCATGAAATTTATTTTTCATTTGTGAGCTAGCAAAAATGCCATCTTTTCTCTCTAATCGCGCACTCGCAACTCCTTTATTCAGATCTCTAGTCATCCTGCGAGTAAGTGATGTAGATCCTAGGTCTAGTTGCTATCGAGAGTCAGCCTCACTCTGCTTCAAGGTCACTTAATGGACCTTATAGGGTATTATCAAAACCTAACTTGAGTAAGTCACTAAGATCTTCACCTCAAGTGCTCTAGACCTGGTTCTCACCATTAAGATACAATTTCATGCTATAGAATATGTTAGGATAGATTCATCCTCCAATCTAAACCAACTAGTTTAACATGAAAAACCAAACTAAACAAATCATATCAAGAACACATAACAAATTTTCAAAAGATAGTTCCAAATACTCTCTATATTTCTATTTGAAACCTATTACATGTACAATATTCTGCAATCTTTCATCTACTCTTAGCGATTATAAACTTTTACTATATATCTACATCTCCAAAATATCTTACATCCTCCAACAACTTCAACCACCTTGCACAGAAGGCATGGGCGATCCATAAATGACCCTCCCATCACTGGAATAGGTGTCCCTATCCATCAAAGACAAAAATGATACGTTGAGAGCCATTGCAGTTGACCCAGCTAATCAAAAATGTCACATCCCGTGTTTTCTGGGTCGTTAACCGACATAACTGAGCAACAGTCCCGAACATCAAAAACAACTTTACCTTCAATTCCCGAGTGTCAGTTAGCAACCCAAAATCTGCAAGCAACCCCGAGCAACATCACCGAGCAACATCCGTGAGCACCAAGTGTAACCCGAGAGACATTACCATGCAACGTTCTTAATCATTCCGCACATCATACCTGAGAAACCTAGTGTAACCTGAGCAAGGTTCTCGAGTAGAATTCCTGAGCAACAGAGTTGCCCGAGCACTAGTATAACTTAGTTCCATTTCACCATTTTTGGTTTCTAGAGCCTTGTTGGATTCCCATAGGTTTATAAGCTACCTCAACACACACACTAAACATGTAAACAACTACTAAGAAACTATGGTGTTTTTTCACCGATTGACCTTGGTCATTACAAAAATGGTTGAGAAAAACACCTTACAAATTAGTAATGCTTCTCTAACCTAGGTTCTCCTGCATCATACTCCCCAAACAAAAATAAATCAACTTCCAGGTGATTGGAGTAAGTCAGGACTGAAGCCTAACTTCTTGAAATCGGTTTCTTGCACCCACGTAGCCTATGAATCAGCTTGTCCTTGCCATTTGACCAGATGTTCCATGTAGGTCTTCTTTCTAGTCTACTTTCTAGTCTGCTTGGAAACTCTTGAATTCAAGGTTTTCTCTACCTTTGGTTTTGGTGTAACAGAAAGTTTGAGTGCTTTGAGATCCTTGGTATCTATTGTTAGATCATAATCTCCTTCTGGAAAATGTCCTTTATAGGATACCCGATCTGCCACATTGAAAACAGGAGACAATCCTATGTCTGTAGGAAGATCAAATTTATAAGAATTATACCCATACTTTTCCAATATTGTACAAGGGCCTATCTTCCTCATCTGAAGTTTACTCGAAACTCCTTTCTGCAACTATACTTTATTTTGGTGCACCATGACCAAATGTCCAACTTAAAACTGAACATCTATTTTCCTTGCATCTACCTTTTTCTTGGTGTGAATTGTACTCTCTACTAATGCTTGCTTGACTAAATCATGGACCTCCTTCATGGATTGAGAAAAATCTTCAGCATACCCACTCCTCTCTGCATGGCTTCCAAGATTCCTGAGTTCACAAATACCCCTGGAATGAATCCCATACACTATTTCAAAAGGGCTCTTTCCAGTGGATCTATTGACTGTGTCATTGTATGCAAATTCTGCTTGAGCAAGTAACTGGTCCCATGATTTTCCATACTCCTTGGTGAGGAATCTCAAAAGATTTCCTAAGCTTCGGTTCACCACTTCAGTCTAACCATCAGTTTGTGGATGATATGTCGAGCTAAAGGAAAGATTAGTACCAAGCTTCTGCCACAATGTTTTCCAAAAATGACTCATGAACTTAGAGTCTTGGTCTGATAAAATACTCAAAGGTAATCCATGTATCCTTACTGCTTCTTTAAAGAACATATTTTCTATGTAATATGCATCATGTGTGGTCTTGCATGGAACAAAGTGAGCCATCTTGCTAAACCTATCAGCAATCACAAAGATGTTGTCCATTCCCTACTTGGTCTTCGGTAGTCCAATTACAAAATCCATACTAAGGCATTCCCATGGTCTATTTGGGATAGGAAGGGGTTGGTACAATCTTGCATTGGATGAAGTCCCCTTGGCCTTCTGACAGACTATACAAGTCTCTACATACTTATGGATATCCCTACTCATTTTTGGCCAATAGTAGTATCTCTTTACCAATTCTAGAGTTTTATTCAACCCAAAATGTCCACTTAATGAACCATTATGCTCCTCTTGTACTAGGTTCTCTCTCATTTAACCTCTCAGTAAACAGAGTTGCCCTACTTTAAACAAAACACCTTCTTGAAGAGTATACTTAGAATACTCACTATGAAAATGATTTTGAAAATTTTGACATACCTTGTATGCTGCTGAAAAGTCTTCATCTGTTGGATACAGATCCTTGAAGCTTTCAATGCCAATTCTCCTTAACTAAACTTCTTGCACTATGAGTAACCTTCTACTCAATGCATCTGCTACTTTATTTTGTACTCCCTTCTTGTGCTTTATGGTGAAGGTATAGGCTTGTATATACTCCACCCATTTTATATGCTTATGGCTTAGGTTATCCTGTGAACTTAGAAAACTCAAAGCCTGATTATCAGTAAAGACTACAAATTCTTTGGGAAGGAGATAATTTCTCCTTTTCCTTAGTTCTTTCACTAATGCATATAATTCCAAATCATATGAGAAATACTTTCTCTTTGCATCACTGAGTTTCTCACTTTGAAAAGTTTTTGGCTTTCCCTCTTGACTCAAAACTGCACCGACAACAATATTACTAGCATCACACTCCACAGTAAACAATTTGTCAAAACTAGGAAGTGTCAATATCGATTGAGTCACTATCCTCTTCTTTAGATGCTCAAATCCTTCATTAGCCTTTTCATTCCATTGGAATTTGGATTTCATAGCTCCTTTAATGGTATCTAAGATAGGTGCACTGATTTCACTGAAATGTTTGATGAACTTCCGGTAGAACTGTGCTAAACCATGGAAGCTTCTTACTTCTGTAGTTGACTTTGGTGTAAGGCAACTCAAGATTGCTTCCACCTTGTTGATATCCATCTTCAAGTTACCCTTTGAGATAACAAAACCTAAATATACCAACTCTTGCTTCATGAAATCACTCTTTTCCAAGTTGATTGTCAACTTTTCCTCATGCAATCTTTGCATTACCATTTTTAGATGTCTAAGACGATCCTCTTTTGTTTTGTTGAACACTAGGATGTCATCTAAGTACACTACAACCCATTTTCCAATGAAGTCCTTCAAAACCTCATTCATCACTATCATACATGTTCTTGGGGCATTTGATAACCCAAAAGGCATAACAAGTCATTCATAGAGTCCTTCGGTAGTCTTAAAAGCAGTCTTCCACTCATCTCCCCCTTTAATTCTGATCTAATGATATCCACCCTTAAGATCTATCTTTGAGTAATATCTCACTCCACCAAGACAATCCATCAGATCTTCTATCCTTGGTATTGGGAACCTATACCAAATAGTAATCCTATTTATGGCCCTGGAATCGGTACACAACCTCCAAGTACCATCTTTCTTCAGGGCTAGGACTGTGGGAACAACACAAGGACGTATACTCTCTCTAATCAACCCTTGGTCAATTAGTTCTTGGATTTGGTTAGAAATCTCTACATTCTACTATGGGGGCATCTTATAAGCAGCTTTATTTGGAAGTGAGGCTCCTGGGCTAAAGTCAATCTAATGACTAATAGATCTCTTGGGTGGTAGGGTAGCTGGTTAACCATCACTAACTATGGCCTGGTATTGGGTTAACAACCTTTGGATCTATAAAGGAAACTCTTCCCTCTTATTCCCCTTTTCAATTTTTGGTTTTAACACCAAAGAAAAGCCTACTCTATCTTCTTCTTCTAATGTGTTTAAGAATTCTTTCTCACCGACCAACAATAGGTTGGGACCTCTTTTCTTCTCTTCCTTTTCTTCCAAGGTTGAATGTACCCTGAAATTTATTCCATCTTCTTGAAGTAATAGGAGTTCTTAACTCCACCATGCACTGCAGCTCTGTCAAATTGCCGTGGTCTACCTAATAGAATATGACACACATCCATAGGTAGGACATCACACAAAAATCTATCCTTATACCTCCCTATGGAAAATTCTATCCAAGCTTTCTCATTGACTAGTACATGTTGATCTTTATTCAACCAAGTAACTCTATAAGGATTAGTGTGAGGAATCCTTGTCAATTTTAACTTCTCAATAGTTTCTAAAGAAACTATATTATCAATAGAACCTGAATCTATGATAACTTTACAGACCTTACCGAGTACCTTGCATTTGACTCAAAACAAATATCTTCTTTGGCTTGGCTCTTCTTTGATGGGTTCTTTGAGGAGTGCTCTCTGAACCATCAAATGCTCTCCCATCTCTGATCCTATGGAAACTTTTGTAGTCTTGCTGCTAGAAGACTCTTCTTACACATAGTTGGCTCTTTCTCTCCTCCTTGTGAAGTAGAGCTCTTTGGAGGACACCAATATGCAGGATGCCCAAACTATTGATAGTTATAGCACTTCATTGAAGAGAAGTAAGATCCTCTTCCTTGGTTATGAGTTCTTCCTCTTGAACTGTTATTTGAACCTCTTCCTCGGTTGTAACCACCTCTAGTGTTACTAGATTCTCCTTTGTTCTCTGTGAGTTTGGACTCACTCTAATTCTTAGCTTCAGGATTCCTTCCTCCATATCCCCCTCTATGACCTCTATTATCTCTTCCTCTGCCTCTATTGTTTAAATCTTTCTTCTTCTTGAACTTCTCTTCGACCTTGAGAGCTAGTTGATAGAATTGGTGTATAGTCTTAGGGCTTAAGAGACCAATCTCTTCTTGGATACTCCATTTGAGGCCATTCAGATATCTTGCCACTTTTAGGCTTTCTTCTTCCATCACATGGGACCTTAAGCATAGTTTATGGAATTCTTCTATATAGGCATTGACTTCTAAGTCTTTCTATTTCAGATTCTGCCTTTTCTTGTGCAACTGCACTTCATAATCATCAGGGAGGTAAGTTTCCTTCATTTTTTCCACCATACCTTTCCAACTAGTAATGGGGTTCTTACATCCTTTAGTCCTTTCATCTCAGACAAATTTCCACCTTGTGAGAGCAGTTCCTCTCAATCTTGTCTTAGCGATTCTAACTTTCTGAGCTTCGGTCACACTATCAAAATCAAAGTGATTTTCAAGACCTTCTACCCATTCCATAATTAATTTTGGATCCATCTTGCCACTAAATAGAGGCACACCTTCTAAGGACTTACCACTCATTGCCTTCAACGCTTTCAATAATGGCTCTTCTTGAAGCAGAGGTTCTGGCTCTGGGATCATGTCCTTCTTAGCCAATAATTTACCCTTCTCATAAGCTTCTCTCACTAGTTCACTAAATGTTGTAGTTCAAAGCTGCACTTCTTCTAACTTCCATGCCATTTCGGCTAACTACTCCTTAAGGAGTCTATTCTCCTCTCTCTGTTCTCTAACATCTCTTGCTAGCTCTGCATTGGACACCATGTTGGATGAATTTATAGACTCTTCTGAAAATCACACCTAAACAACACAAGCCCAATCTTCTAACTTGCTCTGATACCAATCTGATGTAGATCCTAGGTCTAGTTGCTACCAAGATTCATCCTGACTCTACTTCAAGGTCACTTAATGGACCTTATAGGGTACTATCAAACCCTAACTTAAGGAAGTCACTAAGATCTTCACCTCAAGTGATCTAGACCTGGTTCTCACCGTTAAGCTACTTTTTCATGCTATAGAATCTGTTAGGATAGATTCATCCTCCAAGATAAACCGACTGGTTTAACATGAAAAACCAAACTAAACAAATCATACCAAGAACACATAAAATATTTTCAAAAGATAGTTCTAAATAATCTCTGTATTTCTATCTAAAACCTATTACATGTACAATATTCTACAATATTTCATCTACTCTTAGTGATTACAAACTTTTACTATATATTTACATCTCCAAAATATCTCGCATCCTCCAACAACTTCAACCACCTTGCACAGAAGGCATGGGCGATCCATAAATGACCCTCCCATCACTGGAATAGGTGTCCCTATCCATCAAAGACAAAAATGACACATTGAGAGTCATTGTAGTTGACCCAGCTAGTCAGAAACGTCACATCCTGTGTTTCCTAGGCCATTAACCGAGCAACAAACTGCCATTACCGAGCAACAGTCCCGAGCGTCAAAACAAACTTTGCCTTCAATGCCCAAGCGTCATTCAACAACCTGAAATATGCAAGCAACCTTGAGAAATATCACCGAGCAACATCCCTGAGCACCAAGTGTAACCCGAGAGACATTACCAAGCGACGTTCCTAAGCATTCCGCACAACATACTCGAGAAACCTAGTGTAACCCGAGCAAGGTTCCTGAGTAGAATTCTCGAGAAACAGAGTTGCCCAAGCACCAATATAACTTAGTGCCATTTCACCATTTTTGGTTGCTAGAGCCTCGTTGGATTCCTAGAGGTTTATAAGCTATCTCAACACACACACTAAACAAGAAAACAACTACCAAGAAACTATGGTGTTTGTTCACCAATTAACCTCAGTCATTACAAAAATGGTGGAACAAAACACCTTACAACTTAAAAATGCTTCTCTAACCTAGGTGCTCCTGCACCAGTAAGCAAGGACCGTCCATCTCATTAAGCCTTTTAGTTTCACACTCACAACAATATATGGAATATTCCTTTATTATCCACGAGCAAGCTATAGCCGTTAATCTTCATCCAAACACATCTTAGTTGCGAGCTCACAGCATAAAAATTAACTTGACCTTGACCTCCGTGAGTACGCGATAACCATAAAGATAAATGCAAACATAATCGTCGCCCACTCACAGCTCGAAATAGTATGAATTAGTTAACACAGCGAGTGAGCGATGAGACCACTTAAACCTCAGACTAAACCGCGTCGCACACTCATAGGCTAAAAGACCTTAACTACCAACCACTTGCGATGCAACGATAAAATAACATTCTCTTCACTCGCATACTCAGAATGCTAAAGAACTAAGTGCGATAGAGCCCACGACAAGGCTAACATCTTTCTTTGCTTGCACGCTCACGCCCTTAACTTAAAACATGACTTAATTCTTGTGACTACGTGAAACTACATAAAGGGCCAAATTTACCAAGGAATTAGAAGCCCGAACACCATAACACTTTAAAATATCAAAAATTAAAGGCCCTCACAATCAAAACGCTAGAAGGTTCATTCTCAACGTTCATGGGGAAAATTTTAAAAATACAGTGCTAACACATATGTTGATAAATCAATATGTTTTCCATACTATGTAGATAACATGGTATGTTTTCTACATCGGTAAGGCCTCGATGCAGTACTAAGATATCTTTCTGATTCTGTCCAACATGTTTTTGTTCTTTCCATTTAAAAATACAATGTGTTTTCCATATCAACAAGACATGAGTGCATCACTGAGATATTTTATTGAGCCTACTGATGAAAAACTTAATGTGTAGAAAAAAGATGCATATGTTGTCAAAGAGACCTTATAAGAAATCCTCCCAACTGAGGATCATCTCATCGATGGGAAATACTTGTGTTGTATTAGAATTGACTTGGTGTAGAAAAAACATCTACTTACGACAAAGTGCTGAAAATACATTGAATTTTCCAAGCCTATTGAAACCAATACAAAAATAAATACTGTGTTTGCAACCTATGCAGAAAACACACTGAATTTAGCCCATAAAAAGTATCTTATATCAGTTATCTATGATGGGATAAAAATTGTGAATATATATATATAGTCACCCTGATGGTCCTCTACAATTTGGTCGGAGAGACCAAAGAAAATCTCTCGCCAACCACTTCCTTTAATTTTACCTAAAGTGGAATTTGGTCAAGTTACAAGTACCGATTTAACCTAAAGTGGAATTTGTTATGATAACCAACCTTTAATTTGAGAAAAGCAAATGAAGAAGGAAAGTACATCCTACCAACCATGAAGTAAGTTGGTATTGATTGAAAAACATGATGTGTAATTCAGCCTAGAACTTCATATTTACAATCAAATCCTGTCGAGGTGCACGCATATCTTTTATCTCAAGTGAAAGGTTGTGATGACCAACCTATAGTTTTAGATGATATCAAATGCGTAGAAAAAGAACATCTTACAAACCATGAACTTCATATGTTAGAAAACATGATGTGTAGTTCAATCTAGAGCTTCATATTTACAATCAAATCCTTTTTAGGTGCACATGCCTCTTTTACTTAAAGAGGAAGGTTGTGATATCCAATTGTTAATTTGAGATAACATCTAATGAGAAAGAAAAGTACATCTTACTCTCTATCTCCTCCTCCCTCCTAACCCCTATATATATATATATA
>MU225022.1:338061-384729 GCA_018584345.1 Thuja plicata | reverse complement strand
ATCTATCATTTTGTACAACAAAATCCTCATCAAAGTATTCAAAACAAAAATCATACATGTTGAACACAAGAAAACACTACAAGCATGTAAAATGTAAATGTTTTTGTATTTTTAAAGAAATTTTTGTATTTTTTATGAATTTTGTAATAAAAATGTAAGAGCATAAAAGAAAACCTACTTCTATATGCATACAAGATCTAATAAAATGTAAATCTAACACCAAGGAAAAGAAAGAGTTGTCTATCGCGAGTTCACCAAAATGTAATGTATAAAATTTGGCCCATAAAGGATTACTTAAATAAGATTTGCATAATGAGATGAGAGAGAAATCCTAAGGCCAATTTTAGTTTCTTACACTTAATTATTATGATAAAAAGGATTGAAAGGAGCATGTAAAGAATAGTGGGATAGATACCTACCTCATAACATAGCAGATCTGGAAAAACTCATTTTTTGATGTTTGTATTGAGTTTCTAGAAAATCTAATAGTTGATCTCAGACCAGGACGCAGAGATGAACAAAACCCAGAAATATTTTTCCATTCTGATATTGTCTTATGAAAAAGGTTGACCTTGACCCACAAATGTCACCCCTAACCCAATAATGTCGACCCTAACCTGCGCAGTGTCGACAGAAAATCTATTTGCGGATCTCAGAAGTTTGCTGAAAAGGGTATCCAAATCTGGTCTCAGATCTGTTGTCTTTCACTTGTAACTCCCAAAAATAGCACTTGAAAATATTTGAAAAGAGGGATTTTGGGGTGGCTATATAGGGTTTTTCCTTAGTCAAACCCCCATTTTGGTGATCTCCACCTCCACGAATAGCCGAATATAGAATGTAGTGTGTGTGTGTGTGTTTTGATCTTTTGAAAAGATCCTTTAAACATGCAATATCAAGATCTAATCTTCTAGATTAACAATCCTAACATAGCATGAAAATGAGAAAGCAATGCATAGATTTGAATATGACAAAGAAAGCATGCCAAGCCCCCAAGGCTAAAGTATTCCTATCAACTCATGATCCATAATTGCTACCCCATGGTAATGTCCTTCGAATGCTTGAATGGTGAGAATAGTAGATCTAAAGAGAGAGCCTTCTTGCTTCAATGAACATCCACCATAGATTATCCTCCAAAATGCTTGATAGAAGATGATGATATGTCCACCTAGCTTGTCCTTCTATATCATCCTCTTGCTTGTTTGCCTCATCATTTCATCATGTCATCTCCCAATTTTGTTTCATGATCAAATGAAGGCAAAAGAGAGTGCTTATATAGAGATCTCAACATAGGTCTCCTAGGGAAATGCAAGGGATCCTAATTCAAGTTCTACCTTGAATCATGGTTCAATCACAATCACCAACCAAGGAGGGAATGTATTAATTCAAATATCAGAGAAAACACTTCCGCATCTGGACCCGAGGACCTATTTTAAGTTTCGGACCCCGATAAGCTCTAGATTTGAAAGCGGGGACCAACACCCGACAAAGGTCTATGTCGACCTCGCCCTTGACCTAGGTCAAGGTCGACCTTGACCCTAACCTAGGTCAAGGTCGACCTCGACCCTGACTTGAGGTTTCAGGCAGGTCACCAGATAGTTGCTGAGAGGTTCCCAGGTCAGTCGGGGACCTAGGAAGGTGGGGGAATATACAAAAATGTTAAGAAGGCCTAGAGGCCCAGAGAGAGAGTAGGATGAAGCTCAAGAGGACCAATACATAGGTCCTACCTTGAAAGAAGAATCATAGAGAGGGAAATCTAGGAGGATCCACTAGATCCTAACCCTAATTTCACCTACACATGTATAATCAAGCACAGATGCAAACCTAATATGCAAACATACTAAATAAGGGTGCTAAACCTATCAAAATGGAAGTGCTTCCATTTTAACACGATACACCTTTTAATCATATTTCTTATACGCTAAAATATCAACTAATTTCTAACTTTCAACATAGGAACTCTAAATTGAACCCAACAATGGCTATGAGCTAAACTAATGCATTCGTTATTGAAGATTTGAAAACTATGGTTTACCTAAATTAAGAGGATTTATTTGATCTAGCTCCTCATTTTGCAACCATGTATAAGAGAGAAATCAATAACATTGATCAAAACTAAAGATCAAATCATCTTGATAACAATGCTAATCCTTTGGACTTAGTTGAGGTCCTCCATGGAAAAATATTATTAAATGGAGGTTCTTAGATGTATTGGTTAAAGTACATCAACATTAAACTTTCTTAATGATACACCTATCTTCCCAACCAAGAATAACTTTAAGAAACCCCCCGAAAAAAGTGTAAAATCTTGGCGAATCCAACATTATTTTGGGGGAAAATTTTCATATTGATGGCATTTTTTTTTCAAATTAGGAGAAACAATTAGTTTGTATTGGCAATTTTTTTCCTACCGTATGAAAATTCCATAAAATCCTAGCAAATCCAACATTTTTTTTTTTTTTTTTTGGGNGGGGGGGGGGATTTCATATTGATGGCGAAATGTTTTTTTTTAATTAGGAAACAAAATTAGTTTGTATTGGCAATTTTTCCTACCGTATGGAAATTTTATTAAATCCTTGCAAATAATACATTAGTGAGCGGGAAAATTTATATTGTATGAGGCAATTTATTAGAGATATAATTAATGCAACATCACATTGAGGTAATATCACCTTTATTTGTTGCCAACTTGTCTGCAGTGGTATCGATAAATGTGACCACATCGACACGTACATAACATCCATTATTTTATAATTTTAAATGTATTATTCGAGACCATTCAATGATCGTAGATCAATGGCTGAAGTTTTATTTTGGCCCCAATTTCTTGAAGGAAATGGTGTTCTCCAGGTAGTCTCCAAAATAGAGACACGTATCAAATCTTAACCTATGCCTTAACCGTGATCGTCGATTACAACTCGTTACTACTTTACGTGGATATTGGATAATGTTGCATTATCCTTCTCAATAAGAAAGAAATATCTTGTCACTTACATTGGCATTCTCTAACTTCCATCCAATCAGCACACACAACTTCCAAATTGGTACTGACGATATTACCAATTTCTCACACTCGTGCATTTATGGGAAATATTTACATGGAGATATGAAAGATTAATTTTTTAAGGATACATGATTTAATAGGGAATTAGAGAAGTAATAATGAGTTTCTAAGTATCAATCAAGGGATATTTATAAACAATCTTGCTTCTTTCTTCTTCAATTTTCTTTTGGTAGATAAAGCGTCGGAGCTATCGATGGTTGAAATTTTGCCTCTAGTTTTAAGGTTTAAGTTTTTAGGTCTTTAGGTTGTGGAGATGGACACTCCAATCCGATTAAGATGCACATCCATGGAGGACTAGAAGGCCTTTTTGGGCGTGGTCTTAGACACAACCCTCACTTTAGTTTGTAAAGAGGTTGGGTCTTTTACAAACGTTCTTATGTTGATGGTGCTTGACCGAGAGTTCCATCGAAATGTTGAAAGATACTGCGTCAACACAGATATTACGTCTCGGTGCTTGGCGTCTCTTCTCGACCTCAAAGGAGAGAAAGTGGATATGCTCATGCTACTGAGGAAGGTTTTTAGAGAGGAATTCTTGGGGGACCATGTTCATGTTTCCATTTTCATTGAATTAGGGGTGGAGATCCCTTGGGAAAGTGATATACCCAAGCTTCTCCAGCCAGGAAAAAATATGGTCATGCAACCATTTCTTTTGAACCTAAATGCTCAATAGTTGATACGACATCGAAGGTGGGTGCAAATTGGGAGGGATTTTTTGCAAAAATGATGTCTCCTCAAAGAATTGCAGGACCTAGACTATGAATGGCTCAAAGAATTCTCAGAGGTTATCCTCTCTCAAGAATTCTACTTAGACAGAGGGAAGATCCTTAGTGGTCCTCATGACCTGTCACCCTATGCTCTAGTTTTTTGAATTGAAGGGTTTTGACTTTTCTTTTTTTGTTTTGTTTTTTGATACCATCATACTCCTAGTCCACTGACAATGCCCTAGTGGCTACTAGTTTTTTCTTGGGTAGTACCTCGTAACCCCCCTCATTTTGGCTTTAAATTTTTGGAGGGAGTCTGACTACTATAAATTTGCAAACAAATTAATGAAAATTTTGCAACTTCATTTCAGTTTTCCTTTTATGAATGTAAAAAATGATTTCAGTTTCATTGTTTTACACTTAGCATATTCAGTTTGTGGTGAAATGGCCAAAATTGTGTGAAGTAATTTATGGGCAAAATTGAAATTACATTGCAGTACCAAGTTTATAATTTTTCAATCTAAAAATGAACCAAACAAATGTATGTACATGTGATTTTGTGAATCATTAACAAAATGAAATTGCAATACAGTGTAACATGAATGAATTTGCTTTTTTATTTTAATATTTTCTTAAAAAATAATGGGTGTATGTATTATATGTTAAAAATAAAATGTAATGATTAAAATTAAATTGATATATTTAAATTAAAATTATAAAAGAATATATATTCTGGGGTACTTTTCTATGTTTCAAAAAGTTGAATGGGTTCTTTTAGAGCTCATAAAAAAATTAAGCCTAACCCTAATTCTAATGCTAACCCTAACCTTAATAAACTTGTCACAAATAGAAAGACTTCTAATAAAAATTTATTAAAGTATTTGGGAAATATGTGTAAGATATTTTTTAGTTATTTTAAAATTTAATTAATATATTTTTAGTAAATTTAAGAATTGGGCAAAATGAAATCTAATATATTATTAATATTATATGTTATATAAAGACTTTGAATTTATGTCCTTGATGCTAAATGTGGAATACCGATTATAATAGAAATTATTAAATCCTTAATGTGAACATTGATTTAAAAGTATAGTTAATCATTTCTCAATATATAATTAATTATTAAACATTTATACAGTTTACATGGTTAAACATGGCTAAAC
Organism: Thuja plicata; assembly: GCA_018584345.1. Lineage (NCBI taxonomy): Eukaryota > Viridiplantae > Streptophyta > Pinopsida > Cupressales > Cupressaceae > Thuja > Thuja plicata. Next base: position 379,801 of record MU225022.1, on the reverse strand, counting down.
ATTTATATTATTTAATTAACATGGTTACTAACTTATTTATTTATATAGGATTCTTCCCATGGGACGATGAAGTGTCGGGTGAGGTGGCCCCAAAATGGAAAAAATCCTATTGATAAATTATAATGGGACCCACAACAAGTGACACTGACAATGAATATCATCATCCCTTGGATGAGCATAGATCAACTAAGGTGTATTCTAGGCTGAATGTGGGAACGATAAATGTTTTTTGCAACCTTCCTCTAGAAACGAGACACATGGCATTGAAAGTCCAACTAGCAGATTTAATTAAGTATAGTTAAATTATAAAATTGTGACTGTACACTTAATTAAGTGTAATAAGCTTTATTTCAGGCAGAAGTTGTAAAGCATTAAAAAGTCTTAAAAAATTCTGTAAAAGTGACACGCGTGACATGTCTGTCAGTCCTCAAAAAGAAAGGCTACGACCCATTGGACGATGATGTGCTAGGTGACAAGACCGCAAAACTAGAAAAAAATCCTATTGATAATTGGGCCTGCGACAACTGATAATGAATACCGACGTCCATTGGATGAGCATAGATCAAAGACCTAAGGTGTATTTCAGGCTGAATGTGGAAACAATAACCATTTTTTGCAAACTTCCACTGAAAATGAGGCATGCCATTGAATGTTGTGACTTGTCCTACCATAAATGATAAACATTTAATTAAAGTCAATTTTCCTAGCATATGAAGTAAAAAATCAAGTCTCAAATTGGCTCATGGTTGGAGATGTATGTCACTTGTGAAATATTGAGCTCTTTGAATTAATCTCTAGGCATAGACCAAGGGAAAATAATATGCATTCTCTATCTACTCAACCTACAAGGTTTTGAATTCACATTTTCTAATCATTCCTCAATGACCCAAATACATATAAAATATGTAAACTATGTTTTCCTGTACCAAAACCCCTATTGTTTGGATTCAACTTTCAAAAGTTTTATATAACAATATTGTCACACCTTGCCTATGCAATAACATTGATGTAAATACATTTCCCGATATCCTTGACTCTGACACTATTAAATCTTGCTAAGCCTACCTAGGCTTTACAATTTATTATTAGATAAAATATCTCAACATGTGGAATGTACATGCTATATTTATCATACATATCATACCCAATATTACTGCAACATCACATTAACAAGGTCAAATCTATTCACTGCCATAATATTATCAAGTTGAAACTAAGAACTCAAAACATTCATAATCCAATGAAGTTGTGCTAGATGAACTGAAGATGAATTAGGATGTCATTTGTGTCCCAAAGAAATATGAATAGTTCTTTATGTTTCCTATTGTTAGTTTTTTTCGGTGGAGGGCTTGCATTTCCATCTATTGTATCTTATTAAGTTTAGTTAGTGTTTACTTTGAGTTGATTTGTGCTACAATAAAATTGGTTTTTGATGAGACTGCAAGCTGGGTTAAAATTGTCTTTTCTTTGATAGTTGCTATAGCTAGTTGTGAGCTGGTTGGTGTTCTCTATGTTGGTCAAAAAAAAAATTTGTTCTGGTGTGTGATGTTTTCAATGTTATTCTGCTGTGTTCTACTATGTAATCAAGATCAGGGCCCTTTTCCATCTAATCTAATAAAAAATTGTTAGAATAACTGAGAGAGGGGGGGTGAATCAGTGGCCTCAAAAATTAATCCAAAAACTTTATACCACAATTGTAAATCTCTAGTTATCTTCAGTCCTTCAAGATGAATGCCTTTAAATAATCATATCAATTAACTACTGGTCGGAGTTCACTGTTAAACCTTATTCTTAATCTTTATCGATTAGCAGTCTATCATTTACCGCAATACAATAAATTACTTAGTGTATACCAATCAATCCTATTTTAGTAATGTGTAAATAAAAACATGAAATCAATGACTCATAAACACATTTAACATATGGATTTTTAATGTGGAAACCTTGTTAAGGGAAAAAACACTTGGGACTGGTAACCCAAAAATTTCACTGTTCTAAAGTGAGCTCGGTGAATAGCCAACCCTATTAAAGGTTACAAACACACTGTTAAGTGTGACCTTGTTAGAAGATTTATCGCTAATAGTTAATCACTTGATATCTGGCATTTCACTATGCTATCTTCATGAATTAACCTTTTGATACTCCTTGAGATGTATCTCAATATATAAAGGATTTGTTTAGATCCTGCTTGGTTAAAAGACTTCTCTGATTCAATGGTTAAACTAAAATAGTATATGGTATGTTCATATAAACAAATATACTTTTTAGATGTTCAAATCTATTGTAAGCTCATAATACCTTTTTGATCAATGTTTCCTTTCAATACCTTTGCTTCACTTATTTCTGCTTGGTAATGGTGTGCTTATCTGTTGCTCAGTGTCAGCAGAAATCTTTAGCTTGATTGATCAGGACTGTATGAATTCATTCTTCACAAGTATTCTCTCCAGCATCTTCTTCTCTATCCACCCCTAATTCACAATGAATTAGCTTGTCTCTTTATAGACATCATTCACCTTTTTTTAGGTCTCAGTCTTTCTTGTTCTTGACGTGATCTGTAAATCTTGCCTTTATTGATTTAAATCTTTACTTCAGTTTTATCCTATAGATTTCTCTTAGACAATTGGAATAAAACAAATTTAAAACTCTCTCTTATCTCTAGTTTTTAACTTTTTGATGAAAACAATATTAACAACCAGTTAACTCCGTATTTAGCTATTGCCAATTAAGTATTTTTTTGTTTATGAACTTCAGTTCTTTTCGATGTTTAACTCCTTGTTATCTCATTCAATACTTTAGTTCTCCTTGGGCATCTCTATTGGGGTTGTCTGTCTGTTGGGTAACACTGTGGTTTTGCCCGTCAGTAATGCTTGCTCGGGTTTCTTGCTTGGGTATCACTATGACTTTCTCTTGGGGTTCTCTATCCGCCGGGGTGCACTGACTGTTGGTATTTGTTGTCACTTAGTGCATACTAAACTTTTATGAATTACTGGTAGCATAACCTTAATCATTTTGGTTCTCTAAAGTCTTTGACACTTTGTATATAACCAATCAGATTATATCAAGTTGACATCAATGACAATACAATACATTAACTGATTTAATGTCTTGCATTAACTTTCTGGAGCTTGGTGATCATCAACTTATCATCTTCAAACATTTAATCAGTTATGATTCATCAATCTCTCCCTTTGGAATTGATGGAAACACACTACATTACTACTAATACAATATGAAATATATCAGTTGTAGTTCATCAATCTACCAATCTTATTGTTTTATAACCAATACAAATGTCTGGCTCTCGGTAATCTCATATAGCTTAGATTTGTTTCTTGCAGAGTGCTTCTTTCAATATTCAATCCCTTCACTAGATAGATGTAGCAGCTTCTAATTCTGTCTCTCCCTATGTTGTAGAATCTCTTCTCTGATTTTGTCTTTGCCTTTGACTGTTCTTCTCCTTGATCATCTCTTTTTCCTTTGACAGTAGTATAGAGTAATCTCTCCCTTAAGTCATTTCTTCCTTAAGTCATCTCTCCCTCATGATACTTCTCTCCCTTATGATATTCATGATGGATATTTCATATGTAATCTCTCCCTTTGTATATTCTCTCCCTTTGACAACAATGCCAAAGTTATATCCTTTCTCCTTTTTATAATATACTCCTTGAATTTTCCTATCCATCAGCATTACAATGACTCTGGTGTTTAGTGTAGATATGTACCTTGTTGTGTACTGATGTATATTTGCAGTCCATCTCTTGCTTGCATCAACATGAATGATCTTCTGATTATGTGTAGGCTGATGCAGCCTCCTAGTCAGCTTACTAACCAATAGACAAGGGTCGGACCCCTAGTCTCTTTCTCAGGTACTCAAATGTATCTTTAGGAAATGGCTTTGTGAATATGTCAGCTAATTGTTCCTTGGATTGAACATATTCCAGTATCACTTCTTTCTCTTGTACTTTTTCTCTTAAGTAATGATACTTGATAGAAACATGCTTAGTCTTAGCATGCATGAAAAGATTCTTAGAAATATTTATAGCACTGGTATTATCATAATAGATATTCACTGATTCAATAATTTTCATATTCATAACTTCCAGTAACTGTTTGATCCATGCAATGTTAGAGAAATTTGTAGTAGTAACACAATATTCTGCTTCTATAGTAGATTGTGAGATGCATCCTTGCTTCTTTCTTATCCATGTGACAAGTTTGTCACCCATGAAGAATGCTCCTCCAGTTGTGCTCTTTCTATCATCTAAGTTTCCAGCCCAATCAACATCTATACATACTTTAAGCTCAAATTTGCCTTCTCTTTTATACCATAAGCCATAGTCCTTGGTTTTCTTTAGATATCTCATAATTCTCTTGACATCAGTTATGTGTGATTCTTTGGGATTAGTAGAGAATCTTACAACTATTCCAACTGCATGTGCTATATCTGGTCTAGTATGAGAAACATACATTAGTTTTCCAATCATTGATCTATATAGGGTTTGATTTACCTCGTTTGACTTATCTTCTTTTTTTGGCTTACATCTATTTGCCATAGGTGTTCCAACTGGCTTGAAATATTCCATCTTGAATATCTTCAACACTTCCTTGATGTATTTGGATTGTGTGATATATATGTCTGCATCTTGTTGAAGAATCTGTAGACCAAGAAAGAATTTGATCTCCCCAAATATTGACATCTCAAACTCTTTTCTCATTTCATTAGCAAAATATTTACATAACATATCATTACCCCCAAATATGATATCATCAATAAATATTTCAGCAATCAAAATGTTATCATCAGTATCTTCCTTTAAGTACAAATTGCTATTTTCACTTGTTCTTACAAATCCTATGCTTATGAGATAGGAGTGAAGTCTTTCATACCAGGCTCTAGGTGCTTGTTTCAATCCATACAAGGCTTTTTGTAGTCTACAAACCATGTTTCTCTTGTTACAATCAACAAACCCTTTTGGTTGTTCAATGTATACCTCTTCTTCTAGTATTCCATTTAGGAATGTAGATTTGACATCCATCTGGTATACCTTGAATCCTTTGAATGCAACATAAGCAAGTAAGATTCTTACTCCTTCTAGTCTAGCAATGGGTGCAAAGGTTTCTCCATATTCAATACCTTCTTAGATTGTGCATACCCCTTGCATACTAACCTTGCTTTGTTTCTTGTGACTTATCCATTCCCATTCAGCTTGTTTCTGAATATCCATTTGGTACCAATGACATTCTTGTCATCTAGTCTTAGTACTAATGTCCATGTTCTGTTCTTCTCAATCTATTTTATCTCTTCATTCATAGCACTGACCCATTCTTCATTTTCAAGTGCAGTATTAACAGATTTAGGCTCAAAATCACAAATTAAACATCTAGTGTTCAGTGACTTACTTCTTGTTCTCATTCCAGCCTTCTTGTCTCCTGTCATTTGATTTTGTGGATGGTGTCTTTTGACATACTTGTCAAGTATCAATTCAACTCTTTGTTCATCATTTTGATCATCATCTTGACCTTCATTATGATCTCCATCGCTTGGAACATCGTTTTCTTAATTTTTGGTATTTGCAGCCTGATGCTCGAGTGCAATTCTCTGTTGCTTAGGAGCGATACACTGTTGCTCGGGTAGAGTGTCAGGTTCTTCAGTGTAAACAAACCTGTTGTAGTCTTCTGGTTCTTTTCTTCTTTCCTCATCATTTTTCTTTGCATATTCATCTATTCTGACATTTGCACTTTCAATGATCTTGTTAGAGGACTTGTTAAGACATTTATAAGCCCTGCTCTTGGTAGAATACCCTAGAAATATACCTTCTTCACTTTTGGAGACAAGAATTCTATTTCTATCTTCTTTCAAAATATAACATTGACTACCAAAAATTATAAAGTAACTTACATTGGGTGTGTATCCATACCATAGCTCATAAGGTATCTTTTTGGTGTCTTTCTTCAATTGCACTATGTTCAATGTGTAGCCAACAGTACTAACAACTTTCCTCTAGAATGCTTGAGTGATTCTTTTCTCAATCATCAGTGTTCTTTCACAATCAACAATGGATCTATTTCTTCTTTCAGCAATCCCATTTTGCTATGGTGTTCTTGGTGTAGAAACCTGTCTTTTAATTCCATGCTCATTGCAAAAATTAGTGAATTCATCAGAAACAAATTCTCCTCCTCTATCTGATCTTAAGCATTTTAGTTTCTTACCACTCTGTTTTTCTACCATAGCTTTATACCATTTAAACATCTTGAATGCTTATGATTTTTCTTTTAAGAACATAATTGTCATCATTCTAGAATAATCATCTACAAAGAGAATGAAATATCTATCACCATAGTAACTCTTTGTTGTCATGGGTCCACATAGATCAGTATGGACTAATTCTAGAATAGCATTAGATGTATGGGCTTTTCTCTTGAAACTAGACTTTGTCATTTTACCTTTTTGACAATTTTTACACACGATATGCTTGGGCTTTGACATGCTCGGTAAGCCTCTTAATTTCCTTTTATTACTTATCTTAATCATGTTGTCAAAATTCACATGACATAATCTTTTATGCCACAACCATATGTCTTCATTTCTAGCCATCAAATAAGTGGTTTTAATATCATCAAGATAGAAAAGGTTACCTTTTGTCTTTTCACCAGTTCTGATCAACCTTCCTAATTCATTAAAGATCTTTGCCTTTTTCTTCTCAACTACAACTCGGTGACCTATGTCATTTAGTTGTGAAACACTCAATAGATTATAATTAAGTCCTTTTACCTAGTATGCATTTTCACATTTGACCAGGTTATTCAACATTATGGTTCCTTTACCTTCAACTAGGCAAGGTGTGTCATTACCCATTTTTGCTGATCCACCATTATAGTACTCAAAAGTTTCAAACTCTTGTTTATCACCGGTCATGTGGTGAGTGCAGCCACTATCTATAATCTATACATTATTCTTACTAACCTTAGATATGAGTGTAGTCTCTACATACCTTTCTTCATCATCTGAATCATCCTTCATGGCCACAAATACCATCTCAATGTCTTCATCATATTCAGTGTCAGTATCTCTAGCTCTGTTCTCAGCTAGGTAACAAGTTTTCCTCCCTTTGTCCTTGTAGTCTCGGGTATCTCTTCTGTCAGATTGTCGGTTGCTTTGGTAATCTTTGTTTTCACTTCTGTCAAACTTCTTTTCATATGATTTGTCATTACTTCTGTCATATTTTCTTGTGTTAGGACATCTAGCAGCAAAGTGTCCAATCTCTTTACAATTTAAACACACAAGTGGTAATTTACCTTTGTATCTACCTTTGCCTCTATGCAATCTTCTAGCCATTAGTGCTTCAATCTTATCAAGATATTGGTCATCACTATCACTTTCACTATCATTTCTCATAGTGTGTTTATGACTTGACTTACTTATTTTTAAAGAATATTTGAATGCACACTCAATAGATGGTAAGACATTGTTATTAAATTTATTCATCTCAAATGAAATAAGTCTTCCAACCAAACTATCTAGAGTGACATTGTTATTTTCTACTACTCTCATTTCTTGTGTAGCAGATACTCTAATATCATAAATAGGCAGTAAGGTTCTTAGGATTTTACTAACCAATTTTTCTTCTTCAAGTACACCTCCAACTCCTTGGATAGCATTGACTACCTCTTTTATTATGTAGCTGTACTGAGTGATATTTTCTCCTTCTTTCATTCTTAGGTCATCAAATTTACCTCTTAGGCTTTTTGCCTTAGCTCTTATTACATTAGCATCTCCTCCATGTACTAGCTTCAATTTGTCCCACATTTTCTTTGCAGAGGTACAGGTTTTGAAATCTTAAAATTCAGCATCGAAGAGTGAGGAAGCAAGTTCTATCATCATAGAATTATGCTCATGCTTTTCTCTTAATTGCTCAAGTGTGTTTTGTCCTATAGGAAACACATATTCAGTATCCAAGTATTGAGTAACATCAGTTCCAATACCTGATAGGTGGAGTCTTATCCTACTTTTCCATGATGCAAAGTTGTCCTTGTTCAACTTAGGCACATCACATTTTCTCATCTTGTGATCTTTTGCTGGAGTTGTTAAACTCCCTTTCTAAGAACACAAACTCTGATACCAATTGTTAGAATAATTGAAAGAGGGGGGTGAATCAGTGGCCTCAAAAATTAATCCAAAAACTTTATACCACTATTGTAAATCTCTAGTTATCTTCAGTCTTTCAAGATGAATGCCTTTAAATAATCATATCAATTAACTACTGCTCGGAGTTCACTGTTAAACCTTATTCTTAATCTTTACTGATTAGTAGTCTATCATTTATCGAAATACAGTAAATTACTTAGTGTATACTGATCAATCCTACTTTAGTAATGTGTAAAGCAAAACACGAAAGCAATGACTCATACACACATTTGACACATGGATTTTTAACGTGAAAACCCTGTTAGGGAAAAAAAAAAAACTTGGGACCGGTAACGCAAAATTTTGACTCTTCTGAAGTGAGCTCGGTGAAGAGCCAACCCTAAATAAAGGTTACAAACACACTGTTAAGTGTGACCTTGTTAGATGATCTATCACTTATTGCTAATCACTTCATATCTGGCATTTCACTATGCTATCTTCATGAATTAACCTTTTGATACTCCTTGGGATTTATCTCAATAGATAAAAGATTTGTTTAGATCCTACTCGGTTAAGAGACTTCTCTGATTCAATTGTTAAAATGAAACAATATATGATCTTTTCATATAAACAACTATACTTTGTAGATGTTTAGAAATATTGTAAGCTCATAATACCTTTTCTCCACTTCTTTCTTCTCGGTATTTTTTGCTTCTCTGTTGCTCGATGTTGGCAGAAATCTTTAGCTCTGTTCTTTAGCTTGATTGATGAGGACTATATGAAGTCGTTCTTCACTAGTATTCTCTTCAGCATCTTCTTCTCTATTCACCCCTAATTCATAATGAATTATCTTGTCTCTTTATAGACATAATTTAACCATTTTTAGGTCTCATTCTTTCTTATTCTTGATGTGATCCAAAAATCTCACCTTTCTTGCTTTAAAGCTTTACTTCAGTTTTATCCTGTAGAATTCTCTTAGACAACTGGAATAGAACAACTTTAAAACTGTCGCTTATCTTTAGTTTTTAACTTGTCGATGAAAACAATATTAAAAACTATTTAACTCCATATTTAGCTCTTGTCAGCTAAGTCTTTTGTCGTTTCTAAACTTCAGTTATTTTCGGTGTTTAACTCCTTGTTAGCTCAGTCAACACTTCAGTTCTCCTCGGGCATCTTCATTGGGGTTTTCTGTCCATCGGGTAACATTGTGGTTCTTATTGCTCGGGTTTCTTTCTCGGGTATCACTGTGACTTTCTCTCGGGGTTCTCTATCCATCGGGGTGCACTAACCGTCGGTGTTTGTTGTCACTTAGTGCATACTGAACTTTTATGCATTACTGATAGCAAAACCTTAATCTTTCTGGTTCTCTAAAGTCTTTGACACTTTGTATATAACCAATTAGATTATATCAAGTTGACATCAATGACAATACAATACATTAACTAATTTAATGTCTTGCATTAACTTTCTGCAGGTTGGTGATCATCAAGTTATCATCTTCAAACATTTAATCAATTATGATTCATGAAAAACATGTACCATAAGTATTATCCTCATCCACTAGTTTCACATCTAATTCAAATCCTTTGGAATTATGCAAATGACTAAAACCTATTACACATTGCTGAAAACATTGCCCCATTTGACCATCACATTTTAAAAAATTTGTAAATTATATAGCTAATAGCTTTTAAAACTTTAAAATGATTTTGTTTTGTTTTTATGAATGCATCAAAGTAAATTCTTAAAATGACAACTTGACATGTAATTTAGTTTTTATCATCATCTTTTTTACGACTTCTACATTTTCCTATTGTAAAGGGATAATTATTCTAGTGTTGAGAATCTCACCTTAGTAGTGTCCACAATACGTGTTAAGGAGATCTTCACCATATTGGCTTATCAATATAATATGGTATAGCCCATTTTTTCTCTTTTGTAGGGCTCTCATTGAGTATATTCTTGTATTGTTTGTTGAAGATACGGGGATAGCTCATTATCAAAGAAAATGCTCCTAAATATAAATTCTTTCTCTCCTAAGTAACCCCGTCTCTTTGCCCTTCTCTAAGATTTATTGTTGCTGGAAAAGGGATTCCATAACTCATTAATGAATGGAAAGCAATGTCCTTCCCATGGTACACACTTCTATTAATAATGTCAAGCCCTTCACCATAGTTTATCCCATTATTAAAGATTCACATTAATATTTTCCTATCCACCTTGCCTTCCTTTCTCATTGAATGATATTTTTCCTTAGTTTATTTCTTACCCACATAGGGATGAGACACTATGAAAGAAGTTGTTACAAACCTAGTATGCTATACTATTCTTAGTGCAAGGGTTACTAGAAAGGTTATCTTATATTGCCTTTTAATATTGTTAATTTATAATCTAAACATAAAAGACTTTACAATCCTCACACATGTAGAATTATATATATTAATTTTTAAAGACTAGTTGCTCATGCAATCATGTGACGAGGCCTACTACAAAATTGCCTTATTGTAAATAGAAATATGATAAAGACTATTACCAAATTGGAACATCAAAAATTGAATGCCCTTGCAATTTCATGATATATTTTAAGCTTGATTTGGTGTCCATTTCCCTAGTATGTTTCAGGGATTACAATCCACTTAAACCTAGTATTTTTTCTTCATTGGTTTTCTAATTTATTTATCACATTTGTATCCTCTTTCTAACCTGAGATCACTTGCTAAAATTTTGAATGATTAATCCAATGCATGAGAGAAATGTGCTCAAATCTTGTAATTTTTTTTAAATTTAAATATTGGTTTCTCACTCAACTATATATTTTAATACTAATCTATCTAGAAAAATCCTTCCATCCATTTATAATCATTTCATTTTGAAAGGAACCTTTTAAAAGCCTATTGTTTAAATTCTTGGATATCTCTAAAATAAAAGGAACTTCGTTAGATGGGCTTGAATGATTATATCTCCTTTCTACATCATGCTAGAAATATCATCTTGATGAATTATTATTCTTGTTGAAATAGGGTACCATTATTTTGCCTCATCATTTCCTTCTAAATTTATAATAGTAAATCTCTTCATGAGTATCGCTATTCTTCATCTAACCTCATACACACTAGTTTATTAATTCTTATAGACTTTAGATTTAATATTATTAATTTTATTTCAATTTGATGTTCTTAATCCTAAATTCATTTAGGCTAAGCACACCACATGCATTTTCCTATTTTCTATTTTGACAACTTATAGAATGCAAAAGAATATAGGGGAAAGGAACCAGTAGTGGTTATAGCTAACTTCACACACTCAATTGAGGTACCAAACAATGTTGAATTTCATCAATTGTTTTTAGTTGTTTCCGTGTGCAACTTAATTGCTTAAAGATAAGTTTTGGGCTTCTCACCAATAACGTTCCACTCCACAAAAGCCGTTATGTGCACATACGTCTAAAAGTGGTCAAAATAATGTGTCGACCAATAGTAGACACATTGAACGCCAATAGTAGTTCATCAATTATTCAATAAATTTTTTTAAAATACCCAATATCGAATATAAAAAATGCCTAATTTAAAGTGTTTAAGTTGTTGGGTTGGTTCATGTGTTCTTTTTTGGCGTTAGGAAAGTGGGGGCACAAACATCCCCTTTCACCACATGTGGTTCTTCGTCAGCCACGTATATGCTAAGATTGGTGCTCTAAAACCATTAGTTTTTCACCCTTTTTCATAATTTTTCATTCCTCCCGCCACAGTTTTTGGTCCGCATTGCTCTACAACTATCGTGCTCCACTCTGCAGGTAACGTCTTCGGCTTCAATCATGCTTCCTTTCTTGTATGTACAATGATGGATTAACAAAATTATTGTCTCAATGCCTTGCATTTCTTTAAAATGTTAATATCCCATCGAGGGTTTCTTTTTTTTGTTGAATGATTATCCATGTGACTAAAGGGTTACATTAAAATGATGAAATCTACTTCTGTGTTTGTCCATCATTATTTATGTGGTTTATTTTTTCATCATTGCTTCAAATGTCAACCATTATATTAAATTTTTTACTATTTCATATATGTCATAGAGGGTTTAATTTTTGAGGTGAATAATTATCTGTATCCATATAGGGTTTCATTAAAATGATGATCTCTTCTTCTGCATTCCTGCATTTTGCCTTATTTTCTCCACATTTTATCATAAGTGGTCGATCTTATTAAAATGATTACCCCTTTCATATTGATCGTATAAGGTTTAATTTTTTTGGTAAATGATAACCATATCCATATAGGGTTACATTAAAAATGATGAAATTTGCTTATGCGTTAGTCCATCATGCTTTATGTGGTTTATTTTTTCATCATTGCTTGAAATGTCGACCATTATATTAAATTATTTACTATTTCATATATGTCGTAGAGGGTTTAATTTTTCTGGTGAATGATTATCCCTTGTGACTAAAGGCTTTCATTAAAATGATGAACTTTGCTTCTATGTTCCTGCATTTTGCCTTCTTTTCTCCACATTTTATCATAAGTGATCGATCTTATTAAAATGATTACCCCTTTCATATTGGTCGTATATGGTTTAATTTTTCTTGTAAATGATAACTGTATCCATATAGGGTTACATTAAAATGATGAAATTTTCTTTAAGTCCATCATGCTTTATGTGGTTTATTTTCTTATCATTACTTCAAATGTCGACCATTATATTAAAATGTTTACTATTTCATATATGTCGTAGAGGGTTTAATTTTTTTGGTGAATGATTATCTTTGTGACTAAAGGGTTTCATTAAAATGATGAGTTCTACTTATGTGTTCCTGCATTTTGCCTTCTTTTCACCACATTTTAGCATAAGTGGTCGATCTTATTAAAATGATTACCCCTTTCATATTGGTCATATAGGGTTTAATTTTTCTAGTAAATGATAACCATATCCATATAGGGTTACATTAAAATGATGAAATCTGCTTCTATGTTAGTCATTCATGCTTTATATGATTTATTTTGTCATCATTGCTTCAAATATCGACCATTATATTAAAGTATTTACTATTTAATATATGTCGTAGAGGGTTTAATTTTTCTGGTGATTGATTATCTGTATCCATATAGGGTTTCATTAAAATGATGAACTATGTTTCTACATTCTTGTATTTTGTCTTATTTTCTCCACATTTTCTCATAAGTGGTCGATCATATTAAAATGATTACCCCTATCCATGAAGGGTTACATTAAAATCATGCAATATGGTACTTCGTATATGTATATGTGTAAATAATTATGTATCATTATGCATAATTATACATACATGTGTATATATATATATATCAAATATTAAAAAATGCCTAATTTAAAGTGTTTAAGTTGTTGGGTCGGTTCACATGTTCTTTTTTGACATTAGGAAAGTGGGGGCACAAACATCCCCTTTCACCACATGTGGTTCACCGTTGGCCATATATATGCTAACATTGGTGCCCTAAAAATATTAGTTTTCACCCTTTCTCATCTTTTTTCATTCCTCCCACCACAATTTATGGTCTGCACAGCTCTGCAACCATTCTATCTTGTGTCAACTCTTCTTTCTTTCTTATATGTATACATATACATAATTATGTCTAGGTTTACATAATCATGCATACATATACATATACAAAGTATAAGATACCTATTTCATAATTTTTTCTTAGTACATAATTATCTATACATATACATGATCATGTATACATATACATAATAATGTACATGTGTGCATATATATGCATAATTATGTATATATGGGGACAATAATGGAATTAAACAATGATTGTCTCAATGCCTTCAAATGGTGTCCATTTTATTAAAATGTTTATTATTTCATATATGTCGTAGAGGATATAATTTTTCTGGTAAATAATTTTCCCTATCCATATAGGGTTTCGTTAAAATCATGAACTCTACTACATTCAGATGGTGCAATCTGGTACTTCTTATATGTATATGTATAAATAATCTGGTCCACAACATCTAATATTATTTCATAGAACATTATTGAATATAGCTTTTTTTTTCATTCAGATTAAGAAAAGAAGGCCATTGTTTTCTCTGAAGATTACTTATTCATAGGGTCTACAAACATAAACTCATTTTAATGTTTTGTATGAATTTTATAGATTCACAGGTTCTAAATACATCCACTGCATCCCCAATCATTTTCTGGGTATACTTACCTACATAATCATGCATACATATTTAGACTCCAAGTATCATATACATATACATGACCGTGCATATATATTCATGATCATGTATACATATACTTGACCATGCATATATATGCATGATCATGTATACATATACGTATATATGTGTGTGTGTGTGTGTGTGTGTGTGTGTGTGTGTGTGTGTGTGCATAATTATGAATGCAATATGTATGGTGATGGAATTAAACAATGATTGTCTCAATGTCTTCCATCTCATTGAAATGTTTATTAAGGGTTTCATTAAAATGCTACAATGTTGTAGCCATGTGTGCACAATTACATATCTGATTTATTTTTCTCTACACCTTATTGCCTCCACTCTGCAACCTTCAGGTAACATTGCACCCATCAAGCATGCTTCCTTTCTTGTATGTACAATGAGGGAATTGAATAATGATTATCTCAACACCTAATTATGTGTATGTATGCATAAGTGTGTGTGTGTGTGTGTGTGTGGGTGCGCGCGCACACACGTGCGCGCGCGTGTGTGAATATGTATGCATAATTGTGTGTACATATGCATAATTGTGAGTAAGTTGGCAGAATTAATCTATATGTAAGCATAATTGTGTGTATGTATGCATGATTATGTATATGTATACATCACTATGTAGGTGCATTCATCATTATATTCGCATACATATTTATTATTTTCATTTTTGTTACTTTATTTTAGGTCTTCTCAATGGATCAAACATTTGGTATTGAATGTTGTCATTTGGAGTCCTTAGAAGAACGGTGCTCCAGATTATTTAATGTATTGATGACAATTTCAAACATGATATTCTCTACCTTGTGAAACATAATCTTGTTGGCTCACATCTATATAATGGGGTGATTTATAAAATATTATTTTCTGTTCTCATTGAAGTTATCGGTCACTTTGGATGGGTCTTGAAGGTGGATAAGCATGTGGTGGTTTCCCACAATTGGGAAAA
The DNA here is from genome assembly GCA_018584345.1 of Thuja plicata. Classification (NCBI taxonomy): domain Eukaryota; kingdom Viridiplantae; phylum Streptophyta; class Pinopsida; order Cupressales; family Cupressaceae; genus Thuja; species Thuja plicata. Next base: position 364,508 of record MU225022.1, on the reverse strand, counting down.
AGTTGCGCAGGGGATTCAGATGATCAATCCAAAGATTATCTCTGGAAATCTTGGCTCAATTTTTTATAACAGAAAAGGATGTCAAAATAAAATGGTGGAGGCATGGTAGCCCTTCAAGCTATCTTGCGCTAATGATAACTACACTTCTATGAGTATCTTCCATTGTCACAATGAAGATTTTTTCTCTTATAAGGATAAGAATGTTATACAAGACTACTTCTTTGGAGTTTCCATTTTTTTCAATAAACTAGGTTATCTATAGATCAAATCCTCAAACATATTTATTGCATCCTTCACTTTTTTGCAATATCCTCTCATATGTGGGGTTGATGTATTTCAATGCAAAATTATCTGCTTTAATGTAATTGTGCACACATGGCCAGAATATTTGAATGTAACCTTTAATACATAATGGTATACTTTTTTCAGTCAATGCAAGCAAATAAATTTACTATTTTCTATCACGCAATTAGGTATCTTTTATATTCGATAATGAGTTGTTTTCAAATATTTGTATGTATCATGCACACACACCCACACAGAAATGTGTGTGTGCATGTGCGTGTGTGTGCGTGCATGTATGTATGTATATATGCAGCAATATATATATATATATATATATATATATATATATATATATATNATATACAGAAATATATATATATATATATATATATATATATATATATATATATATGTATGTATGTATGTATGTATGTATGTATGTATGTATGTGCGTGTGTGTGAGATTTAAATTGGATATGCAAGTAGGAAATGACTGATTGGTTGTGACCAATAAGAATTCTTTAATTCTAAGTCTACACATACAAGGATTGAATTGGATGTGGAGGTATGAAATGCTTGATTGGTTGCAATCAATAAGAGCTCACCTTGTAGCACAAGAATGAATTGACAGAATGTTTCCCACTAGAATTCAAATTCCAAATTCAACAACCACAAATGAATGCATTCATCTTGCACATTTGAATGAATTCATAAGGGATTTTGCAAGTTCATTTTCATAAATATCAATATTGCCTAGTTATGTATGAATCTACAATGGAGAATTTTTTGTTGTGATTTTTATTAAAATATGACGTCTCATCCAATATATTGTGTTGTTGTGCATGCAATATTGTTAAGGATGATTGTCTGTTAGAGCGTTACACTACCCCCGATTGTTATAATTTTTTTGCAGGTATCGGAAATGTATGAGAGGTCATCAAGTTGGATGAAGATTCGGCTAATCAATGTACCGAATTATGTTTTTTAACACACCATTTTTTTGGGAATTCTTATTATTTACTACTAAATTAACATATTTTTTTTTTATTGGTTTAATGCAATTAACTATATAATTTTCTCATATGTTGATTAGATTGTGCTTGACACCTTTTTTGCAGGCTTTCAGGAACCTATTCGATAAGAGTAGAAGACAACAACCATCAATAACATGTAAAGTCTTTATGGCTTTACTGGGGCAATGACCTTGTAGACACTTGTTTCTATTTCAAATTCAGTTTACTTTAGTTTTTTCTTTGCTAAATTGCATGTTGAATTTAGTTGTGTGTGTGTGTGTGTGTGTGTCAAATGAATATTAACACAATATTTGCACAATTACAAAATAATTAGATTAGATAATAATTTTTTAATATCATAGAAATATTATTGATGTTCGTATTGAAAACTTGATTTGTGCCTGTAGATTTGATTCTCTACTTAATTGTAGATTCTTTTTTTTCAGCTTGCTTTGATGTTCTTAGTTCCTATATAAATTTTTTTACTTGTGTTCTATATTTGCAGTATGAAAAATGTTTTGTAAGTCATCAAATATTTAGAATAGACCTTTTGGTGTTAAATTATGTAGTGTCAAGTCTAATCAGATTAAGTTAGCTTTGTCCAGCACAATTCAACACCAAAAAGGTCTCTTAGTTTATCTTTTGTGGTTCACAGAGTTTATACATTTTTTGTTTGTCTATTATTACTTTGTTGAGTTATATTCTTTCATTTGATTTATTTAATTACTGATAGCATTAGAGAACATGTACAATTAGAGAAGAATTACACAATAATACATTAAATAAGACAATAATTAGATTAGATCAATTACATAACAATAAGTTACAATTAGAGAACATTACAGAAGAATGTAGAGAACAATTAGATAACCATTGGAGAATAACACATAATAATTAGATTGTTGCATAACAGAACAATTAGATAACAATAAATTAAATCAAAAAATAATTAAATTACAACAATTAGAGGACATTCAAAACCTGTTGTTACCCTAATAAAAAAAACAATTAGAGGACATTCACACACAATAGATAAAAAAGAATATGAGAGCATTAGAGAACAATTTGAATTAAAAATCAGATTTGAATTATATCTACGGCATTAACATTACATTTTATATGTGTGTGTCATATGACACAAAATTTACATTCCTCTTGAGAATGAGAGTTCTAAAATATACCACCAATGGCATTAATTAATTTTTTAATCATATCAGAGTTCTATCTTCACTGAAATTGCATCCATATAAGGAAGACAATGATCTCGTATCAACCCATCATGTGCGATATGCTTTGCATGACATATAGAAAAAAAAAACCTTCTTCGATCAAAAAACAAATTGCATAACTGTTAATTGTTCTTCAACTGCCCATACCAGTTTGAAAATTTGTAGGGGTCACATAGCCTTGGGCAGTAGAGTTTGTCCCACTTGTACCACCAAATTGTTAGATAGGAAAGCCTTCTAGGCAACTTTCTATATGATCAATAAATGATTCATTCACTTCTGCACTGAGTTGGATGTTGCCAGGGGAAGTCCCAAATGGAAAGGTGCTCACAACTTCATATAGTTGGGAGTAGATGGTCATCATACTATTTACAATAGGTTGTCCTGCTTTCTCTGCTAAGGCCTTTAGTCTAGCTTTCTCTGCTTGTATTTCTTTCTTTGTAGCTACCTTGCATTCTCATTCAACCTTTGCCTCCTCTTGTCTCTTTAGCCTCTCCTCTCTCTTTTTCCTCTTCTCCTCATCTTATTTCCCTTTTCTTGCATCTTTTTATGTCCTTAATACTTCCCTTTTTATTTGGTGTGCTTCACGTTCAACCTTCCTCTCCAACATCTGTTGCTTCTTTCTCCTTTGCAACTCCTCAATCCTCTTCATCTCTTACTCTTGAGCATTGAGCATTGCAATGTACTGATCAGACATCAAAATTTGGGACTGAGGTGAAGTACTCCTGCCCGACCTCCATGTGATGAAGGCGTCACTCTCTGCACTAGAAGTCTCAAGAATTGGCCCATTGATGTTTCCACTTGCTGCCCTTCCTATTGGGTGCACAAAACATAGTCTGATTCTTCATCACTTGTCCCCATATCATCATCAAAAACTTCATTGGCCTCATCATCACAATCCCTTCCACTGGTGAAATAATGGATTAATTATAATGGATCAATCTAGGGAGGGGTTACCATGGAAAGGGTGACATCTTCTGACATGAAATCTATCTAAACTCCTAAATTGGTGGTTACTTGTGCAACCTACTCTAGTTGGTTTTCTTGTGTTGGAAGACTAATTCCAATTGATGTGCTTTTAATACCTTTTGTTGGATGTTGTGGATCACTCACACCTTCAAATGATGTGGTTTTCATACCTTCAACTGAACCCTCTCCAGTGTCTATACTGGGTGGGTGATTTTGCACAAATAGATTAATTTTTTCTTCAGTTTACCCTCCCAAATGAATGTAGGCCTCTATCACAATGTGTTATGGTTACTCTCCAATGTAACTGCATCATCCTCTGTTCCAGCAGTTTTCTCTTGTTCTTGAATGTCAAATGCCTCACTTGGATTCATATCATTGTCTAGTGCAAACCAGTTTAGTGGCCAAATGCCAGTCCTACGAAACCCACTTATAATTTTTCATGGTGTCAATGCTTCCTTGAATGTCTTACTCGCAAGTGTTGCTAACTCTTCTTGGCCAATTTCAATGTGGGGGTTATCTGACATCCATATAATTCTTTTCTATTTGAATTAATTCTTGGAAGGAGAGAAAATGCTGACCTCTAATCGATGCAACTTATGGCTGGTATGAGTAGGTAGTGTTAGCAATTCAATTCCCAAGCACTTTTCTTCTTCAATTGTCTTGAAGGCGACGTGGCTATTGTGACCATCAAAAATAAGTAGGGCCCTATTAGTGGATAAAACCCCTCCAGGTATGGATGCTAAAAAATGTTGTAACCAATTAAGGAATAGTTCCTTTGTCATCCATGCATGCTCTTGACACGCCATGCATGCACCTACCTCACAATTTTTTGTAATTTTTGATGTACCTCTTGGCTTTGAACAAGTAAAACTAGAGAATACTCTGCCTAGAGGCACTAACACAAGCTAAAACCATGATCCACTCTCTAATTTTTGATATCATATGGGGTACACATCTCTGCCCCAATCTAGAAAACACTCTCAATCCACAGTTCCTGCCAACTTGAACACCAGTCTCATCACAATTCCAAATTCTGCTTGATTAATATTGGTTCAAGTTGTAAATGTTAGCCAAGTTGTCGTAGAACAAGGACACAACAAAAGGTCAGAGCATAACTACTCGGTCATTGTCCACTCCTTCAGATGTTCTCATAGTCAAATCAGGGTGCCTACAACGAAAACTAGATCACCATGATTCCCTGGCACACCATTGTTGAAGGGGTTGGGCCTATCCCCACAAATATTGGCAATGGTTGATTTTAGTTGGCTGATCTACAAACTGTGACCAACTTCAGCCATTTCCTTGCACCAATGGACAAGAATAGCCTCCTCCTCTTCAGATAAAATGCTACATGGTCCTCTTTGGGTCATTATTGAAATCCTAGTCAGCCATGATCTCAAACTCGTATTGGGGACAACACACTTGATTGTTGCGGCTCTGATTTACACCCCCTTCTCTTCAACATAAGAAGTTGCTTTTGCTATTTGCAGTTTGGACCACTTCGCATACAAATTTGACTGAATAATAGGTCAAAAATTATCAATAGTGGGTTCTGCCTCCACATTAGGTTGATTGTGACATCCACTATTTTTTTCTTCCCCACAATCAGAAAAATGAATTTCTTCTCTGGAGCTCCTATCAACTACATCCATGAAGTGTACTCCACTAGTGACTCTAACTGTATGTTTACCTCTAACTCCACCTCCTGCCTCATTTTCTTGGGGACTCTTCCTACCTCCTGATGTCGCTCCCTTTCTACCTCTACCTCTTACCTCTTTTGGTTGACGAACCTACCTGCCTTTCGATGTTGAATTCAGTGTACCCCCACCCCTGCCTTCACCTCTACCTCTACCTCTACATCTACCTCGTTCCATGAATCTATACATGCATGACATTATTCATTTCATAGTCAATAATCATTGTTTAATTTGGTCATTGTACATAGAAGAAAGGAAGCATGCTTGATGGGTGAAATGTTACCCGAAGGTTGCAGAGTGGATCCAATAAGGTTGCAGAGCCAAATAAATTAGATATGTAATTGTGCACACATGGCTACAACATTGTAGCATTTAATGCAACCTTAATAAACATTTCAATGAGATGGAACGAATTCAGACAATCATGGTTTAATTCCATCACTGTCCATATTGCATCCATAATTATGCATCCATATACATATATTTAAATAATTTTGCATATGTATACATGATCATGCATATATATGCATGGTCATGTATATGTATCTGATACTTGGAGTGTGAATACATATGCATGATTATGCAGGTAAATATACTCAGAAAATGATTGGGAATGCGGTGGATGTATTTAGAGCCTATGAATGTATAAACTTCATACAAAAAATTCAACTCAATTTATGCTTGTAGACCCTATGAATAAGTAATCTTCAGAGAAAATAATGGCCTTCTTTTCTTAAGTTGAATGAAAACAAAGATATATTCAATAAAGTTCTATGAAAATATATTAGATGTTGTAGACCAGATTATTTATACATACACATATAAGAAGTACCAGATTGCACCATCTGAATGTAGCAGAGCTCATCATTTTAATGAAACCCTATATGGATAGGGACAATCATTTACTAGAAAAATTAAACCCTATATGACATATATGAAATAATAAACATTTTAATAAAATAGACGTCAATTGAAGACATTGAGACAATCGTTGTTTAATTCCATCATTGTCCATGTATATATACATAATTATGTGTATATATACACACATGTACATATAATTATGTACATGTATACATGATCATGTATATGCATAGATAAGTATGTACTGAGACAAAATTATGATATAGGTATCTGATACTTGGGTAAAAGCACAATAATTTGTCACCCTTTTATAAAGGAAAAGGTTAACAACACCAAAACTGTAAAACTTCAAGGGCATAAAAGTCATATTTCCGCTAAGAATTTGAAGTTGATGTAAATTGATGAAATAGGGTAAATATCATGCCTATATTTTTTAAAAAAAAATTGAACAAAAAATAATATGTTTTTTGAAAATTTTAGGTCTTTTTTTTGTTTCCTAAAAAATACTGCAAATCAGGGCGTTTACTTCCCACCAAATCATTATAAGTAAATCATTTTTTTCCTCCAATTTAAGAATATGTTTTAGATGACATGTATAGATAGTGAAGAAAAAAAGAAATGTTTTCGATCTATAGTTTTCCCGTTATAATTATTCAAAGTCAAACTTACCTGAAATCAACAGTTTTTGTCTCCCGCCACTTTCCCTTATCAAAACTATACCAAAATCCAAATAAATTACATATTTTTTAAGAAGACTCTCTTTTCTAGTGTTGTATATGATTTTTAAATTTTTCTGAATTGATTTAACATTTTTTATATTTTTTGAATCAACGAATTCTCAGAACTTAATATACCTACATGTAGTTTTTAGCGAATTTGTTCAACGTTTTATGATTGAAACAATATAAAATTTATATGTCCAGACTCGTAGTTCCAAGATCTAGAAAATGGTACTTTTACTTTTTTGACATTTTATATTTTGAGTAGAGAATGGAATAATAGAAGTGTAAACTTTTGGTTTTTTGATATTTTGGGGGGCTTAGCTGCCAACATGGCATGCCACCTAGGCAGACTCAGCCCAGTCTGACTCGACCCAGTCAAACTTGATCGAGTTCCCTTAGCCCCTCAATGTGCAAATGAGGGAATTTGAGGGGCTTGGAGGTTATTTTTGTATTAAAAATATCACTAGGACTGGGCCGAGTGGGGCTTGGCTCTGCGTGGCCACGTAGGCGTCATTCAGCACCGCGTGGCACCTAAGTGGACTCGGCCGGGTTAGACTCGGCCAAGTCTAATTGGGCCAACTCCCACTCGGCCGAGTCAGTCAAGTTAGCCTAAAAGGCGACACTCGATTGTGCTTTTACCCACTTTGTATATGTATATATATTCATGATTATGTAAACCTAGACATAATTGTGTATATGTATACATATAAGAAATAAAGCAGAAATAATGACACAACATATAATGGTTGTAGAGCGGTGCGAACCAAAAACTATGGCGGGAGGAATGAAAAATAATAATAATAAATTGTGAAAAACTAATGTTTTTAGGGCACCAATCTTAACATATATGTGGTCAATGGTGAACTGCACGTGGTGATAGCAGATTTTTGTGCCCCCATTTTCCTAACGTCAAAAAAGAACACATGAAACGACCCAACTACTTAAACACTTTAAATTAGGCATTTTTGTATTCGATATTGGGTCCCTATTAAATTAGTTGTGTACACAATATGCAGAATTATATGTGTGTGTGTGTGTGTGTGTGTGTGTGTGTATGTATATGTTTATACATATGTTTATATATATATATATATATATATATATATATATATATATATATATATATGTATGTATGTATGTATGTATGTATGTATGTATGTATATTTTATATATATATATGTGTGTGTGTGTGTATAAGTATATATATGCTTCTATGTTAGTTCATCATGCTTCTACGTTACACAAAATAAATCACATAAAGTATGATGGACTAACATAGAAGCATATTTTATCATTTTAATGTAACCCTGTATGGATACGATTATCATTTACCAGAAAAATTAAACCCTATACAACCAATATAAAAGGGGTAATCATTTTAATAAGATCGACCACTTGTGAGAAAATGTGGAAAAAGAAGGCAAAATGCAAGAATGCAGAAGCAGAGTTCATCATTTTAATGAAATCCTATATGGATACAAATAATCATTCACCCCAAAAATCAAACCCTCTATGACATATATGAAAGAGTAAACATTTTAATATAATAGTCGACATTTGAAGCAATGATGACAAAATAAACCATGTAAAGCATGATGGACTAACGTAGAAGAAAATTTCATCATTTTAATGTAACCCTTTAGTCACAGATATTCATTCAATAGTAAAAACAAAAAAACCTCAATGGGATATTAACATTTTAATGAAATACAAGGCATAGTAAACATTTAAATAAAAAAGGTATCCGCTACTTTGTATAGGTATCTGCATCCATTGGCCACGCGTGCATGATTATTGAGGTATACATACTCATAATTGTGTATATGTATACAAATATGAAAGAAAGTAGAGATGATGACACAAGATAGAATTAAAGCATGTGGTGGAGGGGTGACTCTGATATGATTAACAAATGTAGATGATGTCATTAGTAGAAGGTTACAATATTTATTGGTGCTCTAAGTGATAGGTGCATGACATATAAGGTTATAAAATAAATGAGTATACAGTTTCAATGTATTTAGAACCTATGAATATATATACTTCATACAAAACATTCAACACAGTTTATGTTTCTAGATCCTATGAACAAGTAATCTTCAGAGAAAACAGTGCCCTTCTTTACTTAAACCGAATGAAAAAAAAGTTATATTCAATAAAGTTCTATGTAATAATATTAGATGTTGTAGAACCTAAGAGTACATAAAATTATAGAAAATGGTAAATTTATAAATATTCACCTATGAAATAAAATGACAAAGGTTAAGCATAGTGTACCAACCCAAAGAAAGTCTCTTTGATTAGGATTGTGCTGATAATTATTCCTTCACCTCTGAGCTTTGTAGAGAATATTCAGACTTTGAAGTAATGAAAAGATAATTCTTCCTTCACCTCTGAGCTCTGCAGAGAATATTCAAATTTCTTATTTGTAGTAATGAAAACGAACTTGCAAAATCCCTTTATAAATTCATTCGAATGTGTAAGGTGAACTCATTCATTTGTGGTTGTTGAATTTCAAATTTGAATTCTAGTGGGAAATATTATGTCAATTCATTCTTGTGCTAGAAGTTATTCTCTTATTGATTGCAACCAATCAGTCATTCCATACCTGCATATCTAATTCAATTCTCGTATGCGTAGATTTTGAATTAAAGAATTCTTATTGCTTGCAAACAATCAGTCATTTTATACTTGTATATCCAATTTAATTCTCATATGTGTGGATTTAGCCTTACAATTATTTTTATTTATGTATTATTCTTTGTTTTTGTGTTAATATGGGAGCCTTACACCAGTTGTTGAAAATGCACGTACTATTTGCAGATAGATTTAATGCCTGAAAAGGTACAAACCTATTTGGGAGAAAGTGCATATGAAAACCCATTAAGTTCAGTTTCATTTTTAAAATTGTCATATGAGGGACCAATAACTTCTCACTTGTATTTATAATTTGAGTAATTTTATACTTTTGGTCCACTTGCATAAAGTGGTTATTGTAAATAATATAACTGTTTAATAAATGATTTATTCAAGAAGAATGTGTTGCCTGATAAGGATGGTTTGGGAGAGACTGAATAAAATTATCATCATTACTGACCTGTAATATAAAACAATGTGGAGAGGTCGTCTACAACATGAGCAAGAGCCAAGGAGAGGTCGTCTGCAACATGAGCTAGGACTAAGTAATGACTGCTCGCAATATGAGCAAGTTTTAAGGAGAAATGGATTCCATGGTGATAGAGGTTTTGATCTTGAAAGAAGAGTTGTAGGCTAGACATTTTCCCACTCAAGAGCTAAACCCTTACGCCAAGGGCAGCTACACCTTAACAACAGAGGGTTGGATCGGGGCAGTGGTTTTTTCCAACAATCAAGTATATTCAAATGCACAATATTTGGAATTTCCCACACTGAAAAGGAAGCTCAACGAGAAAATGGAAGAAAGCTTGGAAATTGGTCTCGGGACCATTCAAAGGATCTAAGAACTCCATGGAAGTCACCCATTAATCCAAATCTTATTGCAATTTTTCCAACCACTCCAAATGGAAGGTCGTATAATCCTTCATTACCAAAGAAGTCTTGGTCGCACATACATTGGGACATCCATAAGAAATGCGCAGACATCCTTAAAAAGTATAGGTTTCTGGGTTTTTGCAATGGAAAAAACAGAGAATTTAGGAGGAATCACAAGGCTAAATTAAAATGGATACCAAGACCGGTCATCCCTGAACAAAAAAAAGCAATTTTACAAGATTCAAACAGAAAGGATGGACAACTGCTCCCTCTCCAAAACTACTTTAGAAGACATCCAAAGTCGAGAATAAAATCAACTCATCTCTGAGGAGGAGCCATCTTTACCAAGCCCAACTGAAATCTCTATCACCTTTTCTGAGGAAACCTTGGACCAGAAGAGGCATCTTCTGCTGCAGCAGGCAATAATTTGTACGTTTTGGAAAACTAATCTATCCTACTTAGATTTCAATATTTGGGTATTTTCAAATTGGAAAAACATTCTCCAAATTGACTGTCTAGATGGTGAGTTAGGATTATTCTTATTTATTTTCAAAGATAAGCCCAACATAGATAAAACTTTTAAATACAAAGGTTGGTTCTATCACAATCATGGGTTGCACATGAAACAATGGTACTCAAATTTCAACAGTAAGAAGAATGTCATCAAATTCATTCCGATGTGGATAACTCTCAAAAATATTCCAATGGAATACAAAGATGTAGATATCCTCCAAATTTTTGCTAACAAATTGGGCATTTACTTCAATCATTCACAAATGGAGAAAAGTGCATCCTCGAAGCTTTGCTTACTAATGAATTTGGAAAAAGAGCTCCCAAGATCTCTCAAAATTATATCAAAATTTGGAACTTGGGTTCAGGTTATTTCATATGACCACATCCAGAGAAATATAGATCAAACGCAAGCCTCAAACTTTTTTCAAGAAATTCCATAACTAGATGAGGACTCTAAATGGAATATGGAGCAGGAAATGTCAGATTGGGATAGGTGGGAGCTCCAAATCCCACACTTGGACCTTTTCCCGGAGCTATGGACTCAAAATGCTACATTAACAATTGAGAAAGACATGACCATAAACAATTTAGAAAAAAGAGATTAATTTGTTTTTGTGGTTTTTATACCGGAAAGTTAAAGTCTCTACAATTCGCAGTAGAACAAATCTAATTCTATTAGCCCCTAAACCAAAAACTGGAGAAGTTTCTCAGAAAGACGGGAATATTGATGGGGTGAAAAAGATTGCTCCAGAGTGGGGTCTCAGGAACAAAGTAAAATAAAGCTTTAGAGAGAAGACATATAATATGCGCGGCTCGGTCCCGATGAAACCAGGGCAAATCAAAATTTTAATAAACAAAGAGACAGTGGGAAAGCAACTCACTTTATCACAAAGTATATGCTCCTCTACTAATCACATTCCAAGACTCAATCACAAATGCATTGAAAAACTTCTCACCCAATGGTTCTTAGAGGTGAGAGAAAGTATGATTGCAGAGATAGCAGATCAAGTCATAGAAGAAAAAGAACCCCTAGGAGAACAACTCATCCCATTTGATGAACATAATGATATGGAAAGCTACACATCATTGGAATCTAATATCATTTCTCTCACAGAGTGTGCTGATTTTTCTTATATAGAATGCACTGAGGACAAATCTATGGCTTCCCCTCAAAGAGAAATGGAGGATGAAATTTTACAAACCAGGATTAGTGACATGTGGGAATTAGCCAGGGCCAAAACACTCAATCTTCAAAACTCAGAGGTTTTGGAACCCATCACATCCACTAACAACTTGGGATGTAGAAAATAATCTAATCTTTTGGCTAAAGATCTGGATGGTAAAGCATCTGTTGCTAAGAATTTTGGTATACTTAAACAAAAGGAAAATTGCAGGGGGACAACTGGAAAAGTCAATAAATCCCTATCAAAACACAAAATTAAAGGGGGAATTGTGCCTTTATAATCAATATCTAAAAACAAATTCTGAAAGGAATGAGGGAAGGATAATTCATCCAAAGCTCAAACGGAGGATCAGCCTCATGGATCTCCCATTTCCCCTAGACTGCAGGCAGTGTACGATCTCTTTGGTTTCTCGGGTAATACTTCTCACCCGGACAAGACTGCCAAATCGCTCACTTTTGTAGAACGACTCGTAGAAGCATATTATGTGGAGGATGAAGAGAGATTAAATGACATTGAATATCTAGTATTCTACAGTGAAAACTAGGAGGAATGCCCCTTAAGTCATTCCAATGGGAGAAGTCCACAAATATCTCCTTCGACCTCTCCAGTGTCTCCAAAGAAGGGTAATAACTTAGGCATTCAAAAATCCACAAAAAACAACTCTCTTCTAGATTGTGGGGCTATTCTTTAAAAAAAAGGAGAGGAAGGAAATCACTAGCAGCATTAAGATCTGAAGATGGGGATGATTCTAATCAAACAAAAATTATAGCATACTTACAAGTAGGGGAGGGGAAGTTCCTTCCCAAGTTACAATGAAAATCCTATCATGGAATGTTAGGGGCATTAATGCCCATAACAAGTAGCAAGTGGTTAAACGCTGCATTATTTCATCTAAGGCTGATGTAGAATTATTGCAAGAAACAAAAATGAGTTGTGAACAATTAGCAAAGTTCACCAAAGATCTAGGTAACTGGTCAATGGGGGGACTGAGACCATAGGATCCTTTGGAGGCATCACAATTATTTGGAATTCCATACATCTCTCTTGCTCAAAGTTGGTTAGAAGTAATAACTAGATAGGTGGGGAAATAGGAATCTTGGTCTCCAATTTATGCTTCTCCATTTTAAATGTATATGAGCCAAATTTCAGGAGGAAGACAATAGAATTTTGGGAGGAGATCAGTAGATGTCTGGCAGATTGGTCAGATAATAACATTATTCTAGGGGGAGAATTCAATGCAATAGTACACCCATCTGATAAATTGGGAGGCTCTCAAAGGGAATCTCAAACCCAATCCAATTTTAAGAATTGGCTACAATCAAAGAATCTAATGAAATTGAACTTGACAATGGAACATTCACCTGGTCGAACATAAGACTTGGTTTTAGCAATATCTCAAAAAAATTAGATATATTTTTCTTTAAAGGAGACTTAACTGCCTTCCCATTTGATCTGAAAGCTTCAATCTCCCCAACTTTGGGTTCATATCACTTCCCTATTCAACTTGAAATCTTGGGGAAGACAAACATTTGTTTTGGCCATTCAAATTTGAGAACATGTGGCTTAAAGATGATCTTTTTTCTAAATTGGTGGTAGATTGGTGGTCAAAAGGTTGGGTCAAAGGATCAAGGATGTTTTGTTTTGTTTCTAAACTTAAGCACATCAAACAAAATCTGATCAACTGGAATAGAAACCATTTTAAAAATATCTTCTCCTCCAAATTGGATATTGAACAAAGGCTAAAGGACTTGAACGAAATCATCATTCAGCAGGGGATGAATAGTGATTTGTTTAACTCAGGAAAAATACTTCTAAGGGAATATGAAGATATACTAGCTAAAGAAGAAATATTTTGGAGATAGAAATCCCGGGAGACTTGGCTGGAAGTAGGGGACAAAAACACAAAATTCTTCCACAATAGTACTAAACAACGTAGGAGTTCCAACAAAATCCATAAAATCACAAATGTGGACGGGGATATACTCCAAAACCAAAAGGAGATTCAAGAAGAAATTGTAAGATTTTACACAAACTTGTTGAATTACTCATAGTGTTCACTTATTCAGGCTTAGAAAGTCATGTTGATTGACATTCCTAAGATTGTCACTCATGAAGATAACCAATTCCTTTCGCCAAATTCTCAGAAGAGTAAATTTTGCAAACCCTTAAGCATATGGCTCCTAATAAAGCCCCTGGCCCAGATGGATTCCCCCTAGCTTCTTTCCACACTTCTGGCACATTCTGGGGAAAGAGCTCACAGAGGCTTTGGAGGCGGCTCGTTCTTTAGGTAGATTTATGACCGAAATTAATAATTTTTATTGCTCTAATTCCCCAAAAAGATCAAGCTAGAAATATGGATGAATTTAGATTGATAGCTCTTTGTAACACCATCTACAGCTTTAGCCAATAGATTAAAAAAAATACTGGGAAAGATCATAAGGGGTGAACAAACAGGGTTTGTTCCTGGGCGATCAATCCTAGATGGAGTCATCATTGCTCAGGAAGCCATTGATTCTATTCAATGCAATAAACACACAAGCATGATTATTAAACTAGACATCAAGAAGGCCTATGACAAGGTGGGCTGGAGATTCTTAGCCAAATGCATGGAAAAATTTGGGTTCTCTAAAGCCTGGATCAATTTAATTTATTACTGTATATCTACTCCCAAATTTTCCATCCTTACCAATGGTTCCACACATGGTTATTTTGAAGGTTCTAATGGGATCAGACAAGGGGATCCCTTATCTCCCTTCTTATTTATCCTTATGGCAGAAGCCTTGGGGCATAGAATTATCAGTTTACATAATCAGGGCTCAATTAGTGGTGTGGAAATCACCTCGGCTGTAAGGGCAGTTACTCAACAACAATTTGCAGATGGCATTCTTCTTTTTGGTAAGGGCCTCAATGGGGAGGATTTGCAAATTAAGAAAACCCTTGATAATTATGCAATAGTTTCAGGACAAGTTGCCAATAAAGATAAGTCTCTAATTTTCTTTTTTCATACAAAGAGGAAAATTCAGCATCAAATAACAAAGGTTTTGGACTTCAAGATTGGATCTCTCCCATGTTCTTACCTAGGAATCCCAATTGACAAAGCTATGAGAACATCATCAGTTTGGAAACCTATCGGTGAAAGAATGGACAAGAGAATGGAATCATGGAAAACTAAATGGTTATCATGGATAGGTAGTATTGTTATGATTAAAGCTACTTTGGCAGCTATTTCCATTTATCTGATGTCATGCATTGCATTACCAATGGGTAGCTATATGGACATTGTCAAAAAACTCAGGAAATTCTTCTGGCAAGGCAAGGACACCAAAAGAAAATTTTCCCTCATTTCATGGGATAAAATATATAGTCCATTGGAGGCAGGGGGTATAGGGATCAAAAACCAACTATGAATCAGGCTCTTGGAGCGAAACTTTATTGGAAAATTCTCAAAGAACCAAATCTCAAATGGGTAAGGATTATTAGAGGGAAATACTTCCACAACCTTAATGATGTTGAAGTTGCCAGAGTCAGGTAACTCCCTAGGGGATCCATAATTTGGAATTTTATTTCAAGACCCAGGGGCATTATTGAGGATCACATCTCCTGGAACATCAAAGATGGGAGTAGAGCTCTTTTCTAGGATGACTCGTGGGGGTGTATCCTAGCATAAACAAACTTTTGGGATCAAATAGAATTAGAAAAGTGTGTTCAGATTAGTGGGGGGTCTTAGTTAAAGATTACTTATCACCTTCATCGGTGAGAAATGTAGTAGGTTCTTGGCATTGGCGTCATTTTCTAGAACTCAGCTTAGACCATACGGACTTGGAACATCTTAACAAGATTCTTGAAGATAGATTCTTTCTGCTCAATTAGGGAAAGGATGAAATCATTTGGAATGGTTCAAAATCAGGGATTTATAATGTGAAGGATGGATATAGACTTATTTTAGGTGTCCACCTACAAACCCAATCCCAGAACTCCAGACATCTATGTTGGAACAAGCTATGTCTTTCGAAGGTAGGCTTATTGTCTTGGGCAGCAATCTAGGGCAAAGTCCTCACTGCTGATTGGTTTAAGAAAGTTGCATACCATGGCCCTTCAATTTGCACTTTATGCCATAACAACGAAGAAGACACAAATCATTTGTTGTTCACTTGCTCCTTTGCAGCAGAATGCTAACAATGGCTTTGTGCAAAACTAGGTTGGCCATCATCTCTTCCCCGAGACATTTTATCTCTTTTCACACCATGGCCCCAACCTTTTAAGGAAATCCTTTGTGGTAATCCATGGGTTATCTCTCCTTCCATTTTGATATGAGAATTATGGAAAGAAAGAAACAGAAGAATATTCCAAGCCAAATCAATGGATATAGCTTCTTTACTCAACAAAATTGTGGTAGCCATTGTTGAACTAGTGAATTCTCGCATCCAATCTCAATGTGCACAACATAAGTACTATACCAGTTAGGATGATATAATGTTGAAGTGCTGATTTGGTCTTAAGTCTCCTACAATATTAGGCAGAGGAATGAAAGCAAGTGCAAGGCTTAGAGAAAATTGTCTTTGGTCGATCCCTCCTCAGGGTTGGTTCAAATTGAACTTTGATGGGGCCTTTAAGGGTAACCCAGGTCCATCAGGGGCTAGATGTGTTA
Organism: Thuja plicata; assembly: GCA_018584345.1. Lineage (NCBI taxonomy): Eukaryota > Viridiplantae > Streptophyta > Pinopsida > Cupressales > Cupressaceae > Thuja > Thuja plicata. The sequence continues at coordinate 347,877 of MU225022.1, read as the reverse complement.
TTCATTCCAGCGAGGGTAACGTAATTGCAAAATTGGCAAGACCTCTGGAAATAGACACCAGTAACATTAAAGAATTTAAAGCATTACTTTTTGGATTGTCACTTGCAATTGAACTGAAATTGGGTAAACTGGAGATTGAAGACGATTCTATGATTACGCTAAATGCATTTAGAATCTGCTCTACCTCGAATTGGAGATTGCAAGCATTTTTAGAGGTCGTTCTAAATTTGGTAGATAAATTTGAATCTACAACGGTCAATCACATCTTTCGCGAAGGCAATCACTTGGTAGACGAGCTAGCGAATCAGGCAGCATTGGGCATATCTCTCAAGTACACTTGTACGCCCTCAGTGGATTCAGTATCAGAATGAGCTCACGTAGCTTTTCTTCACAGTCCAAACGGTCCTAAAAAATACAAATTTTGAGTTGGAGCGGAAGACAAATTCTTTAAACAATCATTTTGAGAACACTTCTCTTTTTTCTTCCCCTTCTTTGAAAGATGTAAAGTCATCATGAGGTGTTGACAAGGTAGAGGAGGACTGGGAGACCCTCGAGGACTTAGACAACAAAGCATATTCTTCTCCTCCAGTCTTAGGCAATTAAGAGTGTTTCAATATTCTCAGACTCACAAGAGCCAGAATCTTCGGTGTCCTTGGCTCCACATCAACACTATTGAATCTTGTGGCATCTGGAGGATTCCTGCGTAAAGTTCTTCAGATTTGGCATTGGCCAAATGTTTTTTGAGATAACTTTTCTTTAGTTTTAGGTTGTATGGGCTATGACCGGAGGTTTTCTTGCTGGTTCTTTCCTCCCATGCTCTTGAACCAGGTTTGATGTACATTTATTACAATTAATAAATTTCATCTCGGCTTCGGCCCCTTATTCATTAAAAAAAAATGATTTATTCACTTTATTTGTACAAGGAAGATTGTATGTCAATCATATAAGGACCAATAGTGGTTCAATTTTTTTAAATTTTATTTATCTACTACTTGTTCATGTATGAACATGTATTAGGGATTGAATAAATATTTTTTGGGTTAATTATATGCATGTATTGATGTGCAGGATTATTTGATATTGGGGGGTTCTTATAACGAAAAATGAACAGATATTCACTACTGATTCCTTTCCCCTATGTACAGATCCAAAATCGTAATACACCTTCGCTGGTTTACAAAATTCCCCAACCAATTGTTGTTCGCTGTTGTGACATAGAATTGTGATCGGTTTCATATATTTAAATCTTACTGTTATACTGTTACAGTCAAGCAAAAATTTCTGACCCTGGGTTGAACTTTTTTGGTTTAAGAAATGTTTATAGTTTATTCCATCAATACAATCAAATACCATTTCTTAAACATTTCAAATGCCATCACTCTTCAAGTAAGAGTAGTGAATTAAACAGGACTTCTCTATCTACCTGAAGCCAGGTCGATCCTTGCAAGAATCTTAAAGTAGCCATAAAACATAACAGTATTATCACGCCTCGAGGATTACCAGTTCAAAACTTACCTCTATATTCTATGAACTTTTGAATTTTGACAAATGATTCTCAACACTTCCCTCAAAACATGAAATCTTGGTTTTCACTTATGGCATGCACTATGAAAGATTATTTTTCTGATTTTCAAAACCTGAAACTTCTTTATATGTGGTGCACCCTGAAATGCAGACTTCTGCACAAAACCTTCTATCTCTTTCTTTATTTAATGGTGAACTCACTGCTATTGAATCCCCGTTGTCTCTGCACGGTTTAAGCTCATCATTTACCCCTACAAATGCACTTGAAAGTCCATACTTGGTGTAAGAAATGGGGAAAAGGCACAGACCAACAAGGCAGAGTCCAAAACACATCTTCTGATTAGGAAAACAGATTATAATTGCAAATTTGATACAATGTGGAAATTCTCGTATGGGTATAAACCATAACTAAACTTACCTCAATCTATAGGTCATTTGTCCTCTTTGACTCATCTTTTCAGTTTTGATAGATTGAAAACTTTATGTGTCTATGAACTGTTTGTCCTCAACCAGATTAAACTCATGAGATTGCAAATATAAAAATCAAATTGAGACAAGTTTGATGATCCAGCCAAAACCTAAAAATTTCAACTAAGTTTGGAGTTAGCTTGATCATAAACCCTAACAATTAGGTTGTGTAGCAACATCTACAATGAATTATGGAGGAAGGCACTTAGAAGGAAATTCTCGGGATGAACAGTAAATAAAAAATGAAACACTTTTACTTTCACCCAATGCTTTGAAACAGGACTTGTTCTCGTGAAACTTATCATGTTACAATTATGATCTTTTCCTTGACACGTGATTTGAAATAGGGCTTATGGTGTAACAGACCGATCTACCCTGTTTGCCTTTGGCATTAAGTTCAAATTGTCAAGTTTACACCTGAGACAATGAATCACCCTTCAAATACCGATCTGTTTTTATATACAAGGAACTAAACAAGTAAACAAAATTTGAGGTATATGAACATTATATTTATAACTGCCACTCTAGTTTGGATGTTGACTCATTACTCAAAGAAAACACCTTGAATGCAAAATCTTTCAATCCAGTATCATTGACCTGACAGAAACTGTGTTCCCAATCCTGTGGCTGAATGGCCTTATTGCTAAGACCAGGAGTTCTGTCCTGAGAAGCAGGATTCTTAGTCTGACTCCAATCCACAACATAGGCAGATACTCTCCTCCTAAACTTTACCTTAAACTCACTCCATGCCTGATATTTATAATGATTTATCACTGCCATGGAGGACTTCACATTCAATGTGTTGTATCCCTTCTTCAGCTGGAAGCGGTGTATTACATTAAGCAATGAGGGAGAGGCAGCTTCCAACATAAGTATGGACTTGAACCTTTTCTCTTGCTTCTCTCTACAAGTGTACCCTTGGGTTACCCCTCTCTCAGGGTGTTCAGTAAGCCCTGATGGCCCAAAATTTATACACTTGAAGGAAATTTGCCCTATTCTTGAAGGCCGTTTCCTCTGTAAACTTAGACTCGTAACCATGTTCAGGAGAGCCCCTGAAGTAAGAGCCTTGCTGTTGGATTTTACTTCCTGAATGCCCTTGGCCTCAAAACCCACTTGCTTATTCAACCAAGATTGAGAGAATACAAACTCATCCACATCGGTATACATCATCCACTGGCACTTTTCCCTGGCCATGAGAGCACAGTGTGAAAACCCTGCTTCCTGTGTCTTAGCCCATGGCCATGGATATCTGCTCACATTGTACCCTGACAACCCACTTTCTAGAATTTGTTCCAGATTGTCTTCACTGTTATTATCATACAGAAAGAAATGCTCCACACCCAAATGGGAATTGTATATTACCCATTCTGGTATGAATTTTGCAACATTGTACACCATGGTGCAGGCACATAGTTTCATCTTCTTTCTTTTTGTAGTTCTAGCATGAGCATATTGCAGAGGTCTGTGATAAGATGGTGGGATGTCATAATAAACAACAGAAGGAATAGGCTTTCCATGGATTGACAGAGTGATTTTGGATCCGAGGAGCTGAGAAAGCACTTCTTCTTCTGGATGTTCACACCTAAATACCTCTTGTGCAGACATGGTTACAGTAGTTTCTATTGTGCCATTGAAGATGCAACGGAGGTCTTGTGCTGCAACATTTAGTCCCTGTTTATGGTTGATACCTTTGGCAAACAAAACAACATCCTTATCTGTAATGAAGCTCTCATATACCATGTGATGCCATTCCATGGGCTGGGAGTAATTCATAAGCTCAGCATTCACTTTCATGGTCTCTGTTACAACTTGGTTATGAACGTTGTCAACTAGGGCCACTGATTTTGCAGACCATTGGACAGATTTTGCAGGTGCCTGGCATCTTACTGCAGCAACTCCTTGGGCTCTATCTAAATATTCAATTCCCATCACTTGTGTATGGAAATTGTCTGAGAAAGAACATTGCAGATATTTTTTGTCTTTTAATCTGAATCTTGGAGAAGACAGTGGCACCAATAGTAACACTTCATCAGGTAAGAGGACAACATCTTGGATGAATAAAAATCCATGGCTTTGCTGCATGGTCAGATTCCTCTGTGAAGCACTTGCTTGTAGGTTGGTCAGATTCAGGGGTTGGAAATGATTCTCGTGTGAAGCACTTGCATGTAGGTTGTATTCTATCATCTTTCTTCCAAATCCCTCTTGCAGACCTCCAGGTAGGCGCAAAGAAATCCTTAAATTTGTGTCTAATAACACCTCCTCTAACGTAACTACAAATAAACCAAGAACAAGTCAACAATTAACACAGAAAAATATAGAATACTTACAAGTCTCAGCCGCTCTGTCATCTGTTGCAAACAGAAGAAGGTTATCTACTATGGCTACATATCACAAGGACAAAAATACTTCTGTGGCATTACCGGAGTTTGAGGATCTATATCGTCTTTTACCCATGTAAAATTGTAAATAACATGAGAGCACAAGCTTTTGGAATCTTGATTATCTTGGTCATGTTATAATTCAATCCAATATGGTAGAATAAAATAAATGTTTAAAAAAGTACACAGCAACCTTGAAAAACAATACCCATATAAATGATTTTCAAATCTGTAATCCACAAGACCTTAAATGGTTCCTCCATTGGCCTGCTAATTGGTCTAACCAAGATATGACATTATATATGCAAAGAAAACATATGGCAATCTTGAAAAAACTTTAATCCTTCATGCATGGTCCTGCTAATGATCTAACCAAGAATTAACTTCAAAAAAAAAAGGAAGAAAATAATCCACTGGAAGTACCCAACACAAGACTGAGCCAGCCATTTGACAATTACATAATCTTGGTCAAGCTACAATCTAATCCAGTATAGCAGAATAGAACAAAATCTTGAACTTAGATATAACCAAAATTTACTTATGGAAACTAAGACATCCATTGTATGTTTTAAAAAGTACAGAGTAACCTTAAAATACAATACCCATTTAAATGATTTTCAAATCTGTTATCCATAAACAATTTAAGGTCTTCAATGCTTCTTTCATTGGCCTGCAAATTTATCTAACCAAGAAATGACATTATATCTAAAGAAAACATATAGAAATCTTGTAAAAGGACAGTGAATAGATTATAAGACCTTCAATCCTTCATTCATTGTCCTGCTAATTGATCTAACCAAATAATAACTTCAAAAAAAGAAGGAAAAAAATCCACTGGAAGGACCCAATACAGGACTGACCCACAGACAAAAAACATAACAAAATAATCCAACCATTTGACAATTACATTTATAAAATCATCTACATGAATACATTGAGAGCTGACCTTGAGACGTCTGGTGAAGGATGGCTGCACCAAGTGTGAAAAACAAAATAATCAAAATGATACAATGGAACCCAATTCGCTTGTGTTTTAAAGGAGCTATATTTAGTGACAATGAATCTCTGTTAATATATTTCTTCTTTAACTTCTCCTTTGCACTGCCTTTGCTGAACCAGAAACCCATAACTCTTGTGAGGATTTCTGAGCTCATATCCATGGAAGCCATGTCACTGTAACCTTCTTTAGGATTGTTCAGCCTACTAATTCAATCTCAGAAATTTTAAATATTGTTTAAAGAACATGAAGAAGATTGAACAAAAGAATGCAAAGAAGAAAGAAAACAATCAATATAAAGCGTTTCTTGTTGCACTGAACTGATGTTAACTAATTGAGGTAAGAAGCCCAAATATTTGAATGGTAGTGCAAACGACTTGCTTTGATTAAAAATTGTAATTTGCTTAAGCATGTTAGTTTTTTTTTAGTGTTTTTATTTTAAAATTTATAGATCACTGAGTGTGATCTGAGATATGGATGAAAAAAAATAGAAAAAAGCGTATAATTAAGGAGAATATCTAAAAAATTTCGAATTTTTGTTGGCCAAACTTTAAGATAGAAAAAGTTGATTAAATTATAAAATTTAATTATATATTATTATTTTTAAAAAAAATTTAGATAGTTGTAGGCACATCTTGATTACTAAATAAAGAATCAATAAACAGTTAGAAAAGAAAATTATAAAAGCTCTTAGTTCTATTTTATGTATTAAATATAGTGCAAATATTTTTAGGTATATCTAGACTGTTTAAGTAGTTATTTTGTTATTTAATTTATTTATTTTGTTTAATCTAAAAGTTTTAGTATAGTGATTGATGTTTTATTATTATGTATATTTGATGATTGAGAGTTGAATTATATTATTAAATTTATTTAATTGTCATAAATTTGATTAAGGATTTTGTTTTATTATTAAATATTGTTTATTTATTTTAAAACATTTTTAGGGTGTGGATATATCTTTTTCTATTTTTAAATCACAATAATTCAAAAATAAGCATCAAACAAAATAATAGGACAAGATATGCACTTTCATTTATTCAATTACAATAATTTAAAAGTAAGTATAAAAAAAATAGGACAAGGAGTATGCACTTTCATCTTCTCAATAACCTTCCATTATATGATGGAGTGTTATACCACTTAATTGCTCAACTTCTTTATAATGCAATGTTTTTTTTATGAGAGATAAACATCATCAATCATTGTAGGAACTCATTGGCTGCACAAGTGTCATGGACTAAAAGATATCCATTCTATCAAAATACACAATAGGAGCTTATCTCCCAATTCTTTGTTAAAATTTTAGGTGCTTATAATTAGAGAGAATGTTTATTTTCCCCTAATTTTTTCTTGACCAAGCCTTATGAGATAGAGAAAGTCAAACTTTGATTAAATTATAAAATTTGGTTGACCAATGTTTCATTAGTAGTGATTACATTTAACACTGATTTCATCTACATGATGCCCATAAAGGTGAAGGATTGGGTCTTCTTCAGATGTCACCCACCCCAGTACTACTCCAACTCAAGTGCGCTTAACCATGGAGTTTTCCCTCATTCTATCAAAACACTCAAGATATATCACGAACACCTCCCTTTAAAATATCATAGGCTTAAATATTATAAAATTCATTTGATATATAAAAAATAATTATATCTCATATTTACCAAACATTGGTTAGTATGCTTCATTCTTTGTTTCTTGTCCATGAGAACTTGGTTTTGTGTCACCTTACATTCACTTAATTCTTACACCATGAGCAAATTTTAGTCAGTTTATAGGGGAAGAGCACCAGTAGTCAAGTGTGTTCCAATAGCCATGAACTCCTTGTGCACCCAACCCCCAAGTTACTAATTAAAAAGGAGCCAAAAAAATGAAAACTAAAAGCCCATTAAGAAGTTTCACATGTTCTAATAAACAATCATTTTTTAGTCTTTTTGGTTCATAATTGGTCCATTTGTGCACGACTATTGGGACATGTGTCTATAAGTATAATAAATTTTGAGTGCACGATTATTGGGGCATCTTTAAATAGGTATCAAGCGACACTTTAAAATGGTCACTTTTGACCCTTCGACGCTTAACTAATTCTATAGGGAGCTTCGCTAATGCCTAGAAGCAAAAAAAAAAAATTAAGTAGCTAAGTTGCATACAAAGACAACCAAAAAATAATCATCAAAATCTGACGTACGATTTAGGTTCTATGGGTGCACGAAGTTAGCTATAATGACTACAGGTACACTTCCCCTATTGCTCCACATTAAGTAACAATAGCCAAGTTTTTATATATTGCTCCACATAACTTGAAAGTGTGATTATCCAAGATAGGTGAACTTTGTTTGAAAATATTTTTATAAAAAAGTGTACATGTAGTGGAGCAATCTAGCATTGGGCAAAGTTCCAAACGTGTGAAGCATAGATTCAATCCAAAGAGCTTGGAGTGCATGTGCCATGTTTCATACAAGATTTATTGAGAGAAATTTATGCACTTTCAGGCTATTTTGTAGACATTTACTATAATTTAAAGATTCAACTCAAAATTAATGTTTGGGTTACCAGCAAATCAAGCAACTTTTTCTATCTAATGTAATGTCAAGACATATTTTCCTTTAACCAAATGTAACCATGACTTTATTCAAATTAGTTTATATAAAAAATTAAGTTTGAAAAAATATCATCCTTTGGGTTGGTTCACTCGATCGTAGCTATCGATGTTGTTTATCTAGGTCGTTATCTAGGTCGTGGAGTCAACTCCTAATTTTCATGAGTATGGATGAGGTTCTAGATTGCATATTGTTTGCAAGATTGTGGGAGGGGCTCACCTTGTAAAGAACTAAGCTCAACTCTTGATTCCTTTTGATAAAATGATATAATATTTTTTTAAACAAATTTTTAATGGACTAGGTTATATAATACTAGTACTTGCTATAAAGTGTAAGGGATATGTCGATATGAAGTTGAAGGGAAAGCATAAATGAATTTTAACATTACTTAATAAAGTATATAAAAGTTTAGATGTAAACATATGTAACATTGCATCATATAATTTAGTTTATTTTAGTGGATTTTCTTACTCTTTTTAGACAATTAGATTCCATTCAACAACCTATTTTGCATTGGTACAGGAGTGAATGTGGCTCTTTAGCACTTTAATAAATACGAGGCAAAGTTTATATTTATTCTAAGCAAGGGAGTGTAGCGTTGAGTGTGATATATGAGAGATATTTAGAAGTAGAAAGTTGAGAAAAATAATCAGCAATGTGGCGTTGACTTGAATACTCCATTGAGCTTGATTTGTCGATAAGAAGTGAAGAGAAGAAAAAAAAAAGGTACAAAAGAGGTGAGATAACAATTAGCATTACATTAATAATTTAATGCTTTAGAATTTTAAATTTCCCACTATTGAAGGAAGGAGGTTGTGATTAATTGTCACTACCAACCAGTTTTCCCATATTGAAATTCCCAAAGTACAATTAGAAAAATTTGGCTCATGCTTTATATTTTTGCTTTGGAAGCAACATTAAAATTTTAAAGAATTATGATCAAAAAATTCTACATATGGCATATATTTTCTAAATAAATAATTTTAAAATTATGACTATTAAGAATGAGACATTCTTAAAAAGTTTCATTCTTAATTTAATGTAGATATTTTATTAGATCACACAAAAAAATTCATTACTTTCTATTCCAGCTTTGATTTCAAACAATCTAGCTAACAAGCCACCACAAAAAATCCAACATTACATGTAATTCAATTCTAACTAAAATATGTGAGCCTTTATTAAAGCACAATTTTTTGTTTTACTTCTCAAACATCATATATGATTACTACATAATGTAGCAGTCTAGTCTTACACCTATATAAGAGAAGCTAGTTTATAGAATCAAAAAATAATAATAATAGCTTATGCTCTTTGGATTCTCCGAGCAACTGAAGTTTGTTTTTTGGCTTAATGGCAACCCTCTTGACATAGATGGAAAACAAGTTTGTATCCTCAAATATCCCCACCAAATAGGCTTTTATTCCATTTGGCAAAGCTAGCACAACATGGCAATTGAAGCACAAATCATTCTGCAAGAAAACTTTCCCAAAAATTATCAAACAAATCAAGGAAGTAAAAATTATAGTTTGAACTGCCTTGTAGTTCCTACAAGATTTTTTGAGATAAATTTACACAATTTTGGCTATTTTGTAGACATTAACTCTAATTTACAGATTTGGAGAATTTAATGATTGGGTTGTGGATATATCAAGCATCTTTTGCTATCTAATCAAAAGTAATCACTTTTTTAGTTCTGGATTAGATTATATAGTAAAATTAAGGTTAAAAAAATATTTCTCTTGCAGTTAATTCACTCATTCTTGACTGTACTACATTAGTTTGTCTAGGTTGTGGGTTCAATTGTTAATTTGTTCATTGTGTGAATGAGGTTCCATTCCAC